>JADRCH010000089.1:6932353-6961215 GCA_019843965.1 Rhynchomys soricoides
TGACATATCTGCAGGTGCACCCACACATCTGTTGGCATATCTGCAGGTGCACCCACACACATTCTATCAAGCAAACATTTGTGCGCAACCCACATATATCTACACACAACATAAAGAATGTGTGTTACACCTATCTTTCTAGAATGGAGTACACATATGATATTGTACGATCTTCTCCAGGTGACGGATAACAAAAGGTTCAAGCAACCAGTATATAAGCAACTTAGTTGCTGAGCAAACCTTATAGAGGCTTTTTTATGGTATATGTTAATTATATGCAAGAATGAGCGGGTTGTGACATCATACATGCAGAAACAAGAATGAGCGGGTTGTGACATCATACATGCAGATAGCATGTGTTCACCGTATCCCCACCCCCAGTCACTTCCTCTCTCCTGGCTCCCCACTGCTTCCTTTATCTTACCTCACAGTCCCCTCTTACTTTCATGTCTCATTGCTATAATCCTGCATATAGCAGAACATTTGCAAAATTTGTCACTCTGAGTCTGGTTCCTTGGCCTCCAACTTCCCCTCAATGATGGACTATAGACTGAAAGATGAAATAAACCCTTTGCTTCACAAGTTGCTTTTGGCCACGGCATTCATCACAGCAATGGAAAAGTGAACTAGCACACCATTCATTTCTATTATAGTCCGCAAGATGGAAAACCCAAGGGACAGAAAACAGATCAGTGGTTTGGGGAACAGAGCTTATGGAAAGGAGACGGACTTCAAAAGGACACCATGGACCTTTAAAAAATAACAGATGTTTTCAATCTGTCTATTATTGTGGTAAACACGCAATTGCGTGCATTTATCAAACTTCTCAACTTATAAATGGTAAACTTTATATAAATTATGCCACACTAAGCCTGGTGTTTCAAAATGGGGTGGCGTTAATATCTGTAAATAAAATGTCATAGCTTAAATATAAATGTCACTAGTTGGCAGAGAGCAAACATGGGAAGGCTCTCCCTGGGACCCCACATCATTCGGACAAAGTTTTCTGCTGACAGAAACCTGTGTTCTCTATACTTAGGGAACTCAGAAGATACAGGTTTCTTCAAATGGCTCTTAGTAATCTCCTGAGCAATCTGATGACTGTAAATAAATCACATGTGTGCAGACCAAAGCGCTCCCTAAAACAGAGTCTGATGTTCAGAAGGGAGCACTGGAGATGGGCAGAGAAACCCACTTGGTAAGTGAACTGTGAAATAACAGGCCAGAAGGCAGACAGTTCTTCCACAGACCCCCATCCTGGTTAGAGGAAGCTGGGTGCTGAAGAACTTTGATGGTGACCATGATATCAGTAACCCTGACGGTGACGATAATGTCAACAACACTGTCAGCACTGTCATTGCCAGTACTGTGTGTACAGCACCTATGATATAGTCCAGGACTCCCCTACAAGTTCTGTAGTCAGCCCACTTCACAAGGGAAGGAAATGAGGTATCACAATGCAGGAACCTTGTGAGAGTCCACACACAGCACACAGCAGAGCTGGGCTTCTGTGATCCCTGAGAAAACATTGCTAATGTTCTCATGATTCAATATGGTGATGAAAAATGAACATGGTGTGCTCCAAGGTGAGCGTCTTTCCCCAGTTGTGGAGTGTATAGAGTATAGGAGTTATGTTTATTGCTGCAGTCTGTTGCTCTCCCACTAGTGAAACACGCCTAGAAGATGCTATGATCATATCAGGCTGACACAACTCCAGGAAGGAACCACAGTTTCTCATTGGTCCTAGTCCCCTCAGAGGTGTTCTCATTCCAGCTCCTAAAATGTGAGGGCTTCAGGTCTCACATGAGCATTGGTAGAAAGTAAGAACACTGCAGGGAGTCAGACACCGAGACGGGGAGACAAAGTAGCAAGGTTACATGATTACAGATGGGGAACATCTTCTCATTAGAAAATCAAACTTCCAGCCCTGCATAGCATCTATACACCAACACCTGGAGCCACATGGAGACGTATGAGGAAGGAGACCTCCTCACAGGAGACCAGGGACCAGGCAAATGCCCAGAATGGAAACCAGGAAAAATGGAGGATTACTACCTGGGTCTATATAAAATCAACTTGATTTCTCCATACAAATTGCTTCCAATACGCATCCCATAGAGTTCTTACATTTGGAATTTGGGCCTTTTCTCAGTCTAGTCACAGTAGAAGAATACTGCCTTTGGAGCAAGAAGCAACAGCTCCTGACCAGTCACAATTCTGACAGGAAACATCCAGCATCTACAATAACTTGACTTGCTAAGTGAGCATTCTACATATTTTCAATGTACATTCATTTGTAATATTTTTTAAGTTACATGAAGTGTATCAAAATATCACCCATGATAATTCCAGACCTGCACATTAGAACTTTTTCCTCTCAGAAAGAATGTCCAAAATTGTTCACTCAGCTAAGGGGCCCTTTTACGTTTCTGATAGATCCATCTTAATCTTAATATGCAGAGGCTTTCTGAAGGGCTGACTCCAGGACTCTGGTTCTTGGGTTGTACATGTATCCTTCATGAGTTAATGTATCTTTATAGGAAACCTCAGAAAGTCGATTGACCGTGTGGAGTGTTTTGCAGTTGGCGAGCTATTTTGGTGAGAGTTGGCGTGCTCTGGCTGTTAATTCTCTAGAGCCACATCCCCAGTGCTGGCTGGCAGTTTGTAAGTAGAAACAGCATAGCATCTCCAAGCCAAAGCAGTGCCCTCCTGCACAAGATGTTCCAAACTTCTACTTCTCTGCTAGGAAGCCTGCAGGGCTTCAGTTTGCTATTCCACCCGCCAAGAATCTCAGAAAGAAGAGACATAACTGAGACCCTGATGAAATGCAAGAGGCATGTCATGTGAGTCCTTAAAGCTGCAAAGATGGGGAGCTCTTCATTGCTATAACAAAAACAAAGCCCTTACAAGTGATACAAAAAAAGTACATCTACATATCAGGTGAGCTAACCTATGCCAAGTTCTAGGTCTTCCTCAGATCCCTTATAAGATTTTGTAATCTCCAGTCTGACATGCTCTGGCATTTAGTGTCCATCAAGATATGCTTCCTTCACCATTATCCCTACCCAGGAATACATAACATATACACATGTGCTTACACACACACACACACACACACACACACTCCTCTGCTCAATAATGTCTGCCCAGCAAAGACTTGACCACCCACTACCTTCTCTGCTACGTTATTAAAAGTCACTTCGCAGAACAAGAGGGAGGATTTAACACAGCAGAAATAGGTGAAAAATATGGTCACTTCTGTGTCACAGCTGTGTGTGTGACTTGGACGGCTGAACCTGATAAACGACCAAGTGGAGGTGGAGTGAATTCTGCTCTTAAGACATGCAGAGGGATGAATTTGTAGAGGTCTGGAAAAGACTTGTAAGAAGGAAAGTCAGCAAACAGACACCCATCTGGTTGTCCATCAGAAACCATGGCTGTTGGCTAAAATGCTGGTTTCTAGGCTCCATTCCATAGTCCCCAAATCCAAACCAGATTCTCTAGGTATGAAAGGGGAGTGTAACCTTTACAAGTCTCTAGGATATTCATAGAGTCGGCCAGGTCAGTCAGCCATAGAGGAGGTGAACCACGAAGCCCGTTGTAGTTCTGGATCAGGGATCAGCATCCACTGAAAGATCAGATGCGAGGCTGGGCTCACGTGAACCTGCTTGTTGGGTGAACCAATGGCAGGCTTTGACAAATATAAACACTGTAATCTGTACAGGATGAACATCCTTATACAGGTGTGGATGTAAGATGAATCTCCTGGGTCTCTAGATACTGTACCAAAAATTAATTTAGGCTACATCTGCTAAGGAGCCTGGGTTTTTTCCAGATAGCCATATTTGACATATGCGCATGACACTCACTGGGAAGCACTTTCAGAAGGGTCTCCTGGCTAAGTCTAATGACCACCTCTTGCTCTGGGATCTGAGATAAATGAATTCAAAGCCCAACTCTGCCACTTGCAAGCTGTGTGCACTAGAGCAGGTACCTTGCATCTCAGGGCCTTGTTTCCCTGAAAACATGGGTTCTTTCTTCTCTGAGTGTGAGTTTGGCAAGTGACGCCTGACAAGGTAATGTAAGCATGCGTGCATGGCAGTGCATAAGCGGGAACAATGCCCAGGTTGGGCAATTGGCCTGGCACACCAGGGGACGCCCAACATGTCAGGGGCCCCCAGGGAGCAGCCAGAGCCAGGACCTGAGTCCAGATGGCCACAGTGACGACAAAGCCCCAGCAGTGGCCTCAGCAGTGGCAAGCTGGCCTACCCACCAGTACTCCGAGCCCACCCCTGAGGCATCTGCATAAATGGGAATGCTCCATCCTGAGTGCCAGGAGGAGGACCGCTGGTGTCCAGGCAACAAACTGTGTTAGTAAATTGCTGCAAAATGAAAACGTCCGTATGGACATGGCAATAAAGATATCCGAGCACTGTCGGAGCTGTGGAGCTCAGACGCTCCAACTTTAAAACCTGATTCAGCATGGTAAAGCAAACACTCACAGGCTTAGAAACCAAAATTAACCTTAAATACTGATGCATCCGACAGAAAAGCACACTGTTACCATCAAAAGCTTTGGATGAACAATTGACTAATAAGAAAGATCATTTTATTTTATTTTTAATATGCAAAGTATTAGATATTGTGGTGTTTTCAAACAAAATGTGTTTGGGTGACTCTCTTCCCTCCCCCTCACTACCTCCAACTCCCTGTCCCCAGCTAGTTTCCTCTTTCATGTCACTTGTGTCCTTTGTCCACCAGTCTATCCTTCCTCACCACTTCTTTTTACCCTCTCTTGGTCTCTTTTCTCACTCTCTAGGTTTTACTTAAACTTACATGCACACATCCGTGAATGCACATACACACACATACATTCATATATAAACACATACACACATGCATGCATGCACAAACACATGCAAACACATACAAACACATGCAATCACACATGCATGCACAAACACATGCGCGCACACACGTGTGTGTGCGTGTACACAGACATACATACGTGTTTTGCAGGCTAGGATCCATTATGAGGGAGAATGTGCCATTTCATCTCTGGCTTTGTATCACCGTGTTTAATATTATACTTTGCAAGTACATCTACTTTTCTTCAAATTTCATGATTTCATTTTTTTCATTGCAGCTGAATAAAATTATACTGTGCATGTGCACCACATTTTATTATCCACTCAGACATTGATGCATATCTAGGCTGCTTCTGTCTTCTCACTATACTATACTAGTAAAGAAGTAAATGTGGATGTGCCAGTGTCTCTGTGATAGGATGTGCAGTCCTTTGGAGACAGGCCCAGGAGTTGGATAGCTACGTCATAAGGAAGTTCTGTTTTAATTTTTGAAGAAACCCCCATACTGCTTTTAGCAATGGCTGTACCAGTTTGCACTCCCGCCTACAGTGCGTGAGCGTTCCTCTTTCAGAGTCAAGGACACCACAAGAAAACCTCCAGAATCAACTAGACTGTGTGGACTCACGGAGATTGAGTTACCAACCAGGGATCATGTATGGAAAGGACCTGGACCCTCTGTGCATATGTAACAGTTGTTGTTGTTGGGTTTTGTTTGTTTGTTTGTTTGTTTTTTCAAGACAGGATTTCTGTACAGCCCTGGTTGTCCTGGAACTCACTCCGTAGACCAGGCTGGCTTTGAACTCAGAAATCTGCCTGCCTCTGCCTCCCGAGTGCTGAGATTAAAGGCGTGCGCCACCACTGCCCAGCTCATATGTAACAGTTGTATAACTTGGTCTCCTGTGGGACTCCTAACAGCGAGAGCAGCGACTATCTCTGACACTGTTGCCTGCTTTTAAGACCCTTTCCCCCTGCTAGCCCCAGTAGGACAGGATGTGCTTAGTCTTACTGAAACTAGGCCAGGGCTGGTTGACATCCTTGGAGGACTGACCTTTTCTGAGGAGAAAGGGAGGTGGAGGGGATGTGGGAAGGAGTGGGGGGAAGGACTGGGAGAAGAGGGAAGGGAAGCTGCAGCTGAGATGTAAGGTAATTAATTAATGGATTAATTAATTAATTTTAAAAGAGTTTCTCTTTCAGGCACCCTCAGCAGCATTTGTTGTCAGATCTCTGGAGGATAGCCACTCTGATGGGATGTGGCGATATCTCAAAGTAGTTTTAATCTATACAGAACAGGAATGTTGAACACTTGAAAAGATGCTGTTCTCTTCTTTTTAGGAGCATTCATTCATTTCATTAGCCCCATTTGGCTGATTAGTGTGTGTGTGTGTGTGTGTGTGTGTTTAACTGATGCAGTTCCTTGTAAATGCTTGGTATCAACATCCTATCTGAGGTACAACTTCCTCCAACTGTCAAGCTGCCTGTTTGCTCAGCTGACAATTTCTTCTGAGATAATTTCATGCAGTTCCACCTGTCAAATCCTGTGGCCGGGTCCTGGCCTACCACGGTCCTGTTCAGAAAGTTCTTGCCTAAGTTTATATCTTAAAGTACATTGACTCAACTTCTAAGAGTTACAGTGTTTCAGATTTTAAATTCAGATTGCTGGCCCAAGTCGAGTTGATTTTTATACACGGTGAAAGACACATCTAATTTCTCTCTTCTGCATGTGGGCAACCAGTTTGACAAGCGCCACTTGTTGAATAGGGTGTCTTTTGTCCACTGCATGATTTTGGTACCTTTGTCAAAAGTTAGGTGGCCAGAGCTTTGCCCATTTATTTCTGAATTTATCTGCTCTGTTTCATGTGTCTGTCGATTCTGATGGCAGTACCGTGTTGTCTCCGGCACTCGAGATCTGTAGTATAAGTTGGTGTCAGGTGGTGTGATCCCTCCAGCTGTGCTCTTCTTAGGGATTTCTCTGCCTACACACTCTTCTGATGCTCCTTATGAATCCTTAGATTGCTTTTTCTGATCCTTTGTGAATTGACATTGGAATTTTGATGGGAGTTGTAGTGAAACTGAAGATTACCTTCAGTAACCTGTGACGACATTCTCATATTAATTCTGAGAATCCAGGCGCTCAGAAGGTCTCTCATCATCTAGTGTCTTTCCCCAATGTCTTGGAGTTTTGGGGGTAGAGGTCCTTCACTTCCTTGGTTAGATTTATTCCTAGGTATTTTGTTTATTTACATTTTAGCTATCTTTGAATGAGATGCCTTTCCACGTGTCTTTCTACAAAAGATACTGTTGCTCTACTTGAAGCATACTCATTTTTGTATATTGGTTATGTCTTGAAACTCTACTGAGAGTGTTTCCCAGCTCCAAGAGTTTTCTGGTAGATATAGTCTTTTAAATACAGGATCATAGTGTCTGCAAATGGGGGCACTTTGGGTTATCCATTTCCCATTTCGTGTTATCTCTGTCTATCATCTTACTGTTCTGGCTAAGACTTTGAGCACTATACTGAGCAAGAGACGTGAGATAACACCCTGATCTCCTTCTTCATTTTAGGGATATGCTCTTAGTTTGTGTCTGCTTGGTGTCATGTTGCCTACAGCATGTATTACTTTGAGATGCACTGGATCCATCCCTAATGTCGTCCGTGACTCTGAGTTTCCTCATTTGGACCATAGCCATCACTTCCTCAAACAGAACTGTAAGTCAGCTTTCCCCAATGACTCACGAGGCCAGCGTCTTTAAATAAAAACAGGACGAAAAGTGGAGAGAGCACTGGTCTTTTTTAATTTTGGCCAGTGTTTCCAAATGCAAAATAAGCCACAACTCTGGCTCCCCTTCCTTTACAGATAAACAACAAGATGACCTTTTTATGTCAGAAAGAAGCAGAGAAAATTCCATCTCCTTGCGGAATGTTGAGTTTGGAACCAAGTTTTTCTGTGTTCCTTCTCAAAACAGAGACCCACAAAATGTCCCCAATAGATAAGTGATAGGATCCCTGTGGCCAACCCAGATGTTCAAACAACTGGTCTTGCTTCTTTTCCAAACAAAATATTCTAAGTGCATGCTTAGAAACTTCCCCACAGGAGTAGAAACCCCAGTCCCCTGTCACCCTGTCTCAGGAGGTGATCCTCTATCTAGTCATGAAGGTTTTTAAAGCAAGTATATTCTTATTCTCTTCTCTGCCATTTCAGAATGAACTGAGGCCATTTCTCTAAACTCCTTCCCAGGGAGAACATCTATTTCCCAAATGCGGAACGGCCCGGGTTCCACAAAGCTTTCCCATCCACATTCTCTCCTTTCACTATTCCCAAGCCTTCCTAAGGGGGAAAAATCATGTTCCCAGGCTCCACAAACAGGGGTGGGGGGAACAGGGTGGCTATAAGAGTCATGTTCTCACCCTCCTCACAAACAACTCTGTATGCCCCCACCAACCCTAACAGCGAGGGGTGGGACTCACAAACAAATCCATGTGCCCCCACCAACCCTAACAGTTAGGGGCGGGGCTTTGATGATTATTCTCTTTACAGGACAGCTTTTTAAAAAACAACTCTTCAGGGTGATTTTAAAATAGAACTTGAGTTGCAAGTTTTTGGTTCACATGAGACCTTCGGGGAAAAGGTTAAGCACACGCAAAGCGGTCCACCCTCTCTGCTTTTAATCTCCCCCAAGATATTTAGTTCAGCAAGAAATACTCAGGGGGGAAAATAAACAATTAAAAATCTTCGTTGGGTTCTATTTAAGTTGCTTTTAAAATAACTCTGATACAACATCACTTTATCAGAATTGAAACCATAAGTGATTTCTGTGAAGCCATCCAATTGGAAAGAAAAAAGAGGCAGATGGGGGGGGGAGAGAAAGGTGCTCTTGACTTAGAACTTGAGGTTTTAAGATGAAATGTGTGATGGTTAATCGTAATTATCAAGTTAATGACCTAGAGTCCACTGAGAGGCATGACTCTGGAAGGGCCTGCAAGGACGTTTCTAGGAAGGTCTGACTGAGGGAAGAAGAGCATGCCCTGAGTGGGTGGCAGCTGCTGATGGGAGGCCCAGATACAAGGAGACCCCATGCAAAAGCAGTGTTGCTTGCCTTGCTGCCTTAGACTCTTACTGCTGAGTACATCTCTCCCCGTGGTTCTTGTTGCTGCTGCGTTGCTGCCTCTGTCCTTCACTGATATCAGACACCAGCTTCTGCAGCCTTCCAATGTGAACTAAAGACAGGGCCTCTCCAGGAATCTTCCAGCCCTTCAATAGCAAATCAAACTGCTGAGACATCCGGCATCCTGGACTGAGCAGCCCTGGGCTCTCGGTCTCTCAGCTATGCAGGCATTTTGTACTAGCGATATCCTCCAGTATAAGCCAGTCAACTACATCTTTTGCAATACATACACTCCATCAATTCTGTTCCTGTAAAGAACCTGTGTAATACAAAACAGTTAGGACTTGACTAAATGACTGCGTCTTTTCTCCACAGTAGAGGCTTTATTGGCAACCATCTCATAGATCATAAGTCCATTGGACCAAAGATGCAGAAAGAACTGATTCTTCTACTGCCAGAACCAACACATCAGTCATGATTCACAAGGGACGGAAGGTACAACACCCATCTATAAAATTAACAGTGGATTCTAGATTAATGACAGGTATATCTTATATCCAGGACTGGAGAGAATTTAACCCAGAATAGCTCCAGAATTACTTACAGGTTGAAGGAGTGAGCAAAGATATTTCCAAAGACTATTCTACTGCAGTAGAATATACTACTGTAGAATATTCTACTCCAGTCAAAGATACTACAGACATGCACAGACAAATTAACTCCAAATTTGAAGATGAAGAGTAAAATATAAATGGTCCAGAAAAGAGCCACATGGACTGGGAAGAAAGTCTGGAAGGTGTTTGAGGTTGGGGAAGCTAGTGACATCCACAGGTGAATAGCTGAAGGCCAGATGAACACAGTACTGAGAAATGCTTCTGAGGAAGGGTGACAGTGTTTTATAGACACCAAACAAATGACTCTGCTCGTCTCCTACAGTTCCTAAGTGCAGACCTACCTGAGCCTCCCAGCACACACACACACACACACACACACACACACACACACACACACACACAATATGACAAATGATTTACTTTGTGAAAAGCTGAGAAGCATGCACTGCATGGAAAACTATCACCAACAATGCATCCCCGTCAGCTCACCAGTGATGAGAAGAAGCTGAAGAAGGCCGCTCTTGTACAGGGACCACCATACAAACGAAGTGCAGGGACTAACAGTGACATAATGGGTGGTGGCTAGAGGCTGGACTTTCTGCTTCGGCTCTTCCTGGGCTGCCTCTTTAATCTAGGCACACACTTACCTTATTTTCCAATAATATAGTCACCCACTAGATTCTCTAGGGAGTCAGCCCTGGAACTCACATATACCAAAACCCATAAATAGCCAAGTACATTACATAAAATACTGCAGTGTTTGTATATAATCTATGCACAGATCTTGCAGATTTTAAGTCACCTCTAGATTATTAAAATATCAAATGAAATGTAAATGTTTTAAAGTAAACATTGTATTGAATTGTTAGAGAAAATAACAAGAAAAAAGTCTATACATGTTCAGGTATGGGTGTAATATTTTTTCTGTCTGCAGCTCATTCCATCCAAATATACAGAAGCTGGTTATTTATTTAGCTACTTTCTGTTGTTCTTTATTTTTCTCCCCAGAATCCTCTCCACAGACATGCTCACAAGCCAACCTGATCTAGATCATTCCTTGCTGACTCTCTCTTCCTGGATCTAGATCTAATGTCTAGATATAGAGCTTAGAAATGTCAAATTGACAATTAAAAGTAACCATTCCAGTTGCCAAACTAATTCATTTAGGAAATTAATAGATTAAATATGAACCATGTTGCCAGCACCATCTTGTGTGCCTGGATGTGCTCACTGGGCCTAAAAGGACACATAAAATTTTTCCCATGTGAAAATCTTACCTACACACACAATTCTGGCATGATTCGTGTTCCTCACTGCTAATTAGCTCATTTGGTTAAAATGACCCAGACAGTGTCAGGAAATGGGCCATCTGCCTGCTCCTATCCCTTCAAAGCCTGTGCATGCTGAATGTTGGAAAGGCCAGAAGATGCTTTTCTTTGGACATGTTGACTTGTTCTTTTAAACTGAGACTTAAGAAAGAGCTACTTTACAGTCTTGGATTCCCTGTCATCGGCTTTCTTGGATTTCTTTGAATTCAGATTTGTCATCTTTAACAGACATGGACTGGAGGTAACACTGGTGGTTGGCCATCTCATTTAATGCACAGCATTTTATAATAGTGCCATGGTAAAACTCGAAACTGTGGCCTCAAACAATCTCTCTACCTTGGGCCTCCAAGGTACCCGGGTTATAAACTCAGCCCACCACTCCCACCCAGCCTTATAGTCAGGAAGCAAAATCAATCTTTTCTAAAAAATTTCATCTGTTTAGCTTCTGGCTGTCATATATAGCACATATATATATAATATATGATATATATCATGTTTGCTATTCATATATTATGATTATGCAGGTAGGATGCATGGATGCATGGATGCATAGATGGATCCTCATCTTCAGCAAGGAATCTGGAAAAGCAGAGCCTTCCTGGTCTGCTCTCTCTTGCACAGGGGCCACCATACAAATGGAGTCCCTGAGCACCAGTGACCCCCATAGGTGACAGACATATATTATATATATATACATATATATGTATCTTCTGGACAGTCCATAAATGTTTGGCTTCTCTAGAGATGTAAAATCATATGGCTTTAGGATGAGGGGAATCTACAGGCTCCTCTTGAGCTGATGGTTCATTTAGTAAATGGACCACCACAGAGTCACTTAACATGACAAGCTCCTTGTGTGCCTTTAAGTGGAATTCAATTACCCAAATTAAATTCATATAGATGTGCTCACATTTCCAGGAATATGCCGACTGTATATAATGAGATGAACTTATAACATTATTTGCTTATCTGGTAAGGCTATAATGTAAAGTGGTAAAAGGGCAGGTGAGAGAGGAAACTTCCCGGGCTTGTTGCTGTGGAGCTTGCTTCTGCCCCAGGGCTTTTGCACTTGTTCTTCCTTCTGCCTGCACCAATTACTGTCTCCCTTGAAAATCAGATACAGCTGAGTCTCTGCTTCATTCAGACCTCAGCTCAAGTGCATCTTCTCAGAGAAGGTTAGAGGTCATGCGAGTTCATGTCATTCTCCCTTTCACAGTCTGCTAATGCTGAGCTCTATCTCTTCATGGTGTTTGTTGATGCCTAGGCTATCAGCTCTATCAGTGTTGTGTTGGGTGTGCACATGAGTATATGCTGTGTCTGTGTATACACACCATGAACACATGTCTTGTCTGTGTATACATGTCATGAGAACATGCTGTGTCTGTGTATATATTCCATGAGCACATGCGTTGTCTGTGTATACACACCATGAGCACATGCCATGTCTGTATATACACACCATGAGCACATGCCGTGTCTGTGCATACATGTCTATAGGCGCAGACACACCTCTCCGTGTATGTCTAGGAAGTCAGAGGTTGCTATCAGATATTCTCCTCAATTAATAACCACCTTGTTCTTATTTTTATTTATGTTTTGGCAATTCCCTACATAAATAGAGTATATTTAGAGTATATTCACTTTTTCTGGCCAATTTCTCTCACTGAACCTGGAGATTGCCAATTCAGCTAGACTAGATAGCCAATGAGCCCCATGCATTCTCTGCCTCCTCAGCTCCAGGATTACAGCACATGTTACCACTCCCATGGGAAAAGCCAGGTGCGTGCTGCAAATTGAACTCAGGACTTCATACTTTGCCAGTGTAGTGATTTCCAACTCCTTTTTATTACTAAATGCAACCAATGAATTGTAAACTTCATGAAGACATGGGTTTTGTTTGCTTTTCCTCTGTTCTCCAGCCATATTTCTAGATCCTAGAAGGGCTTTCAGAGCATAAAGGTCAATAAATATTGAATGAAGGAACAAGCAAGCTAATGAGTTCTCAGTGATGCCTCAAGTGGATTCTGGAACACCTTCAGAAGCCAAGCTGCCATTCGCCTGTGGCAATCTCAAGCAGTGCTGTGTCTGCAGTGCCCTCTCTCTGACACAGCCCTCCCACTGGACCTGGCTAAGGAACGGTTTCTGCAATCTCCTCCTCTTCTATTGTTTTATTTCTCAAATTAAATGATTTACCATCTTCCCTCCTGATTTCCTCAGTTAGTCAATAAAATGCCTGCCTCTTGTCAGATGGTGTACACAAGCAAACAGGAAATGACTAACAAGCACATCAGAGCTGGGATGAAGACTGAATAGCCAAGGAGAAGCCTGGGACTGGGGCAGAGGCTGGGTTCTAACAGATGAATCAGGACAGCCAGCTGGGACTGGAGGACCAGACATTCTTAGGAGAGGAAACAAAGGACACTGGACTGTTGAAGGAGTAGAGGAGCAGATAAGGAAGGGACAGGAGGATAAATTGAAGACTGGCTTTCTGATACAGTCTAGGAGCAAGTAAGATCAAGTGACCATGCATTGTCTGCACATTGCCACCAACACATGCTCCTTCTCTTGCAGCAGGGATGATTGGCAGAAGGAGGCTTGGAAGCTAAGGCATATGAAGAATGTCCGGGACATGTGACATCCTACACACCTTCCTCTCAAGTCTCCCTTTTGGAAGAGGAAGGAAGCAAGAAGCAGACACTTGAACCAACAACTTGAACCAGATATGACATGGAATCCAAAACTTTGTAGTGTGAGCCATGACTTCCTTTGCTGCTTATGGAATTTCCACCCCTCATGCGGATACCCTTATGCTAGGTAGGGGGCAAATCCACAGCTTTCTACACGTCCCCTCTGAGACACATTATACTCTTGCTTATAGGCTTTGAGCAAGAAGCTGAGCCATGACTCGGTTTACCCAGCTTTCTTCCAGAATCATCTTCGGTAGCTGAATTCTCCTTTTTCTCAGAAGCTCATTCCCCCAGAAAACATGTTCTCCGTTCTCTTGAAGATGCACTGGCCACCTCAGAGGGTGGTTTTAATCTACTGGCGCCCTCTTAGCCTACTAGCATCCACGAGTCAACTAGAAAAGTCAGAGTTTACCAAGTAGCTTCTGAGCAAATGAGACAAAGGACAAGTACTTTCCAAGGGAACTAGAATCTGGGAGAACCTGAGTATCAGACCTGGAGGGACTGTTGTAGACCAGAAGAGGGTGGAGCCAGGCTTCAGGAAGGAAGTGGGAGAATAACTCTGAGGGAGGAACCCAACACAGGGTCATGCCTACCACGCCTCAGCTCCGCCCACCATGCCTCAGCTCCGCCCACCATGTCTCAGCTAGCCCATCCTCTCTCCAGCTGTACAGCGCCCAGCTCCCACTCGCTAAAGCTGTAGCGTTCTCATCCAGCTTTCAAGTTCATGAAGGCACAATGAAGAAATAACCCCAGGGTTCAGCCACATCCCTGGGTAAGACTGAGCTTAAGATGGGGGCTAGTCAACAAGAAAACGAAGAATGGAGAACAGAGGATGAAAATGTGAGTCTGTTGATGACCCACTTCTCAATCTAACCAACATGGAGAAGGGCCCATGTTCATGACAGGACTCAAAGTCCAGGACGGATTCACACACGTGTGAAGTCTACACTGTAAGCAAGGTGCAGCAAACATGCGCTGCAGCATTGACCTTCACAACCCCCAGGAGCCCTGGCAGGTCCTTCCTTCATGTTTAACACACTGACTGACTGTGCTTGCGTGAGAAGCATGTACACAATCAGGAGGATTGTGGACACAGAGCTTTTTAACACTTAACACTTTTGATCTTCTTCTTCTTCTTCTTCTTCTTCTTCTTCTTCTTCTTCTTCTTCCTCTTCTTCCTCTTCTTTTTTCTTCTTCTTCTTCTTCCTCTCCTTCTTCCTCTTCTTCTTCTTCCTCTTCTTCCTCTTCTTCCTCTTCTTTTTTCTTCTTCTTCCTCTTCTTCCTCTTCTTCTTCCTCTTCTTCCTCTTCTTCCTCTTCTTTTTTCTTCTTCTTCCTCTTCTTCCTCCTCTTCCTCTTCCTCTTCTTCTTCTTCTTCTTCTTCTTCTTCTTCTTCTCCTTCTCCTCCTTCTACTTCTCCTTCTCCTCCTCCTCCTCCTCCTCCTCCTCCTCCTCCTCCTCCTCCTCCTCCTCCTCCTCCTCCTCCTGCTCCTTCTCTTCTTCTTCTTCATTCTGCTGAGACTGAAGTAAAGGAGATATTCATGGAAGGTCTGGAGATCCAACTGTGTATAACTGAAACCTAGGATAATCTGTACTCATACCCATGGGCTTGACACAGCCCAGCCAGGCCCCAGCTGGTGGCAAACTAGAGAGAAAGGCTGACTCACTGGCTAGACAGGATTTGTAAGGGTTCACAATGGCCCATGCAGCTGGTCTGAGAAGTGCCAGACAAAGATAAGCCTCTTTGGGCTCAATCACAGCCATGGGTCATTTTTACAACTATGAATGTGATGCTAAATTTGTTTTGTTTTCCAGTCTATGCGCAAGGAGAGGTAAGAGAATGCTCCAGAGTCCTCTTGTAGCATTTCTCATGCTGGGATATCTCCATCCCATAGTCCAGTGTCTGATTATACAGAAGAAAACTACCCTGTGACTAAACTAACTAAAGAGAATCTAGCATACATTAGGCACTACACCAAGGCACTGGGTGGAGAGAAGCAGGTACCTTGGTTACAACTGAAGATAGTCTTGGAGCCCAGTCTGAGCATCCCCTGCCCTCCAGTGAACAAAGACTGTGAGAAACTAGCATAGCTGTTGAATGAGGAAGCAGAGGCTTGAGCTAAGCAAGGCTGGCCTCCAATGGCCATGATTTTTCTCACCTATATGCCAATGCTAGATACTCACCTACAGCGGAAACAGTTATTTGAGAAAATGAAAAGATGGGGCACAGCTTGAAAGAGGAAATAACAGTTGTGTGGGAAGATACCACCTGATGCCCCAGGGCCCCAGATCTCATGTTCCTGGGGCCAGTGGCCTCATAAGAGCCAAGTCCTAGGTCCAGAATCCATTCCCAGCCTTGTTCTTCAGTCTAAATATACAGGCTTCTAAGAGAAAAGCAAATGACAATTTCAAACAGTGGTCTAAATAGCTTTTAATGGAGAAGGAAACATTACTGAAGCAAAGTAAGAAAAGCAAATCAGAGGCAAAATCTAGACACAAGAATCCTCAACATGACTGTCTAGACACAGGGGTCCCCAGCATGTAATGACTATGTGCCTGAATAGAGAAAAAAGATTGGTCATGGCTGTTGCTATCAATGGCTAGAAGGTAAGAAACTGTACCGAAGATGGTTTCAAAATGTCTAAACAGCAGCCACTATAGGACTGTGTCACTGGGAAAGGGGAAGAGACACCCAAGCAGGGTTAGTCCGTGTTCATCCCCATGGGCTCAGGGAATGCAGATAGAAATGTGAGGCAGCTTGGACTGCTGGGCTCTGGGGGTAGAGAAAGAACTTCAGAAAGCCCACCAGGGTTTCATTGTTACCAAGTACTAAGCTGGCATTAGCAGGGAAAACTCCAAAGGCCCAGAGGCCCTATAAGCTGAATGCATCCTACAATCAAAAGGCTAAGAGAGCTTTCTGATCCACCATCTGCAGCAGAACCACTGCCAAGATGCAGATTTTCATAAGGACCCTATGGGGAAGACCGTCTAGCTGGAGGTTGAGTCCTCAGACACTATAGAGAGTGTAAGGCAAAGATCCAGGATGAGGAAGGGATTCCTCCTGACCATCAAAGCCTCATCTTTCAGATAAGCAGCTGAAGGTAGCCATACAACATTCAAAAGGAGCCAACCTTCATCAAGCATGGAGACCTCTAGGAAGGGGTGGAAGAGTCTTACATCACTGTCAAGGAGAACACACATATGAGAAAGAAGACAAGATTGTCTGTGCCGGAATACTACATGGAAGATGAAAATGGCAAATTATCCATCTTCGTCAAGAGCATCCTTCTGGTAAATGTGTGTATGATCTAGAAATGGAGAAAAAAGACTCAAGGGAAATAGATCCAGAGATGGTGGAAACAGCAGACGAGTGTTGAGTTTTGAGTCCATTATACACACACTCATAATAAAGAATAGCATCAACATAGTAAATACAAAAGACAAGAAAGACCTGGCAAGGCAGATTGGCAGGGGTGGGGTGCAGAGGCAGCAGCCATGAAGGCTGAAAGCTGAGCTGTATCCCCAGGATCCACATGTTAAGAGACAGCTGACTGCAGAAGGGCCGCTGACCTCCACACATGTACTAAGACATGCATACCCACACATATAATAAATAAATGAATAACAGACATACACAGGCACATATATAAAAAACAAATAAATAACTGAAATACGTATATCCATACCTATAATAAATAATAAATGCATACCCAATAATAAATAAATGAATAAGAGACATGCACAGACAGGCATATAAGAAATAAGTAAATAAATAACATGTATACCAATACATATAATAAATAATAAACAAATAATACATGAATACCCACACATATAATAGATAAGTGAATAACCGACATGCACAGCCACACATATAAGAAATAAATAAATGAGACATGCATACCCACACAGGTAATAAAAGAATAACAGACATGCATATAATAAATAAATAAATAAATAAATAAATAACTGGGACCTGCATACCCACACATATAATAAATAGTTAATAACTGAGACATGCACAACCACACATATAATTAATTAATTAACATTTTAAGATAGTTGTATGCTTTTAATTGGTGCATGAGTGTTTGCCTGCATGTATATATTTGCACTACCTAATGCTTTATGCCCAAGGAGACTAGAAAAGGGCATCAGATCCCCTAAAACTGGAGTTGTAGGTGGCTATGAGATACCACATGGGTGCTGGGAACTGACCCTAGGCCCTTTACAAGAGCAGCAAGTGCTCTTAACCACTGAGCCATCTCTGCAGCTCCAATAAATAAACAAATATTTCAAAGGTAATAAGAAAAGAACAAAAATGGGATTTTAAAGGTCAAAAATACATCAGGGTTGGTTTGATTTGCATTTCCCTGATGCCTAAGGATGATAAACATTTCTTTAGGTGCTTCTCAGCCATTCGAGTCTCCTCAGTTGAGAATTCTCTGTTTAGCTCTGTTCCCCATTTTTTGATAGGGGTTATTTGGTTCTCTGGAGTCTAACTTCTTAAGTTCTTTGTATATATTAGATATTAGCCATCTATCAAAGGTAGTATTGGTAAAGATCTTTTCCCAATCTGTTGGTTGCGGTTTTGTCCTATTGACAGTGTCGTTTGCCTTACAGAAGCTTTGCAATTTTATGAGGTCTCATTTGTTGATTCTTGATCTTAGAGCATAAGCCATTGGTGTGCTGTTCAGGAACTTTTCCCCTGTGCTCATGTGTTTGAGACTTTTCCCCACTTTCTCTTCTATTAGATTCAGTGTATCTGGTTTTATGTGGAGGTCCTTGATCCACTTGGACTTGATCGTTGTACAGGGATATAGGAATGGATCAATTCACAATCTTCTACATGTTGACTGCCAGTTGAAACAGCACCATTTGTTGAAGATGCTGTCTTTTTTTTTCCATTGGATGGTTTTAGCTCCTTTGTCAAAGATCAAGTGACCATAAGTGTGTGGGTTCATTTCTGGGTCTTCAATTCTATTCCATTGATCTACCTGCCTGTCACTGTACCAATACCATGCAGTTTTTATCACTACTGCTCTGTAGTACAGCTTGAGGTCAGGGAGGCTGATTCCCCAAGAAGTCCTTTTATTGTTGAGAATAGTTTTTGCTATCCTGGGTTTTTTGTTATTCCAAATGAATTTGAGAATTGTTCTTTCTAAGTCTATGAAGAATTGAGTTGGAATTTTGATGAGGATTGCATTGAATCTGTAGATTGCTTTCAGCAAGATGGCCATTTTTACTATATTAATCCTGCCAATCCATGAGCATGGGAGATCTTTCCATCTTCTGAGGTCATCTTCGATTCTTTCTTCAGAGACTTGAAGTTCTTGTCATACAGACCACTTGTTTGGTTAGAGTCACACCAAGATACTTTATATTGTTTGTGACAATTGTGAAGGGTGTCATTTCCCTAATTTCTTTCTCAGCCTGCTTATCCTTCAAGTATAGGAAGGTTACTGATTTGTTTGAGTTAATTTTATATCTGGCCACTTTGTTTACCAGCTGTAGCAGTTCTCTGGTGGAGTTTTTCAGGTCACTTAAGTATACTATCATATCATCTGCAATAGTGATATTTTGATTTCTTCCTTTCCAATTTGTATCCCTTTGACCTCCTTTTGTTGTCTAATTGCTCTAGCTAGAACTTCAAGTACTATATTGAATAGATAGGGAGAGGGTGGACAGCCTTGTCTAGTCTCTGATTTTAGTCAGAATGGCTAAGATAAAAACCTCAGGTGACAGCAGATGCTGGCGAGGATGTTGAGAAAGAGGAACACTCCTCCATTGCTGGTGGGATTGCAAGTTGGTACAACCTCTCTGGAAATCAGTCTGGTGGTTCCTCAGAAAATTGGACATAATACTACCTGAGGACCCAGCTATTCCACTCCTGGGCATATACCTAGAAGACACTCCAACATGTAATAAAGACACATGCTCCACTATGTTCATAGCAGCCATATTTATAATAGCCAGAAGCTGGAAACAACCCAGATGTCCCTCAACAAAGGAATGGATACAGAAAATGTGGTACATTTACACAATGGAATACTACTCATCTATTAAAAACAATGACTTCATGAAATTCACAGGCAGCCTGAGTGAGGTAACTCAGTCACAAAAGAACAAACATGGTATGTACTCACTGATAAGTGGATATTAGCCCAAAAGTTCGGAACACCCCTGATTCAATTCACAGCAACTGTTGGTTGAGCGTGGGGCCCCAAACGGGGGAGTTGGAGAAGGGACTGAAGGAACTGAGGGGTTTGCAGCCTCATGGAGGGAGCAACAGTGTCAACTGGTCAGCCCCCCCCCCCCGTGCTCTCAGAGACTGGACCACCAACCAAAGAATACACATGGAGGGGCCCATGGTGCTGTCCACATATGTGGCAGAGGAGGGC
This sequence comes from Rhynchomys soricoides, assembly GCA_019843965.1. Lineage (NCBI taxonomy): Eukaryota > Metazoa > Chordata > Mammalia > Rodentia > Muridae > Rhynchomys > Rhynchomys soricoides. The sequence continues at coordinate 6,952,354 of JADRCH010000089.1, forward strand.
CTTGTTGGCCATCAATGGGAGGATAAGCCCTTGGGCCTGAGGGTGTTAGATGCCCCAGTGTAGGGGAATGCCAGGGAGGGAAGACAGGAGAGGGTGGGTGGGTGGGGGAATACCCTCATAGAGGCAGTGGGAAGGGGGATGGGATAAGGGAGTTCCAAAGGAGAGACCTGGAAAGGGGGAAACATTTGAAATGTAAATAAAGTTCAAAAAAAGAGTGTAGTTAGAAATAACATTAGTTTAGAAAAATACAAGATGTAGTTTGTCCTTTATGCTCTATATCTTTCTAGTCATAGTGGTTGAAATGATACTCTTTAAATGCATCTTGCCCCTGGGATATGTATTCATCACTTTGCCACATCCACAAATGAAAAGCGTACAATAATCTAAGAGTAGTAAAGCCTGAGCGCTGCCAAAATTAACTTCCAAAATTTCCGGCCTTCAAGGTTTTTTTCTTTCTAGCAAAAGTAGTGTTTCCGTTAGATTTTGCTGTGTAACATAATGTTTGTAACAATAAAAAGTATATATCAAAATAAGAATTTTCCTGAATATAGTTGTGTTAACTTGGGTCATTCAGTAGAGGGAGGTGGATGCAGGAGGAAGCATACAGACACAGGAGCGATGTGTCTTCAGGAGTTGGTCCACACAGTTATGGAGCTTTCAGGTACAAAACATGCAGGATAGGGCCTCAAGCTGGATATCCAAGGAGCTCATGCTGCAGGCAAGTCCAGAAGAAGCCATTGCAGGAGTCCTCAGGAGCTCCACTTCGGGGAAGCAGGGGTCAGTCTTTCTTCTACAAATCTTTCAATTAATCACATAAGGCCCACCCTTACAACCGAAGGCAATCTGCTTCCCTTTGTGTCCACTGACTTAAAACTGAAATGTTCATCCCACCCACGAAACAGAAAAATGAATGAACCACCCGCACAGAAACCTCCAGAATAATGTTTGACCAAATATCTGGACAATATATCCCAGCCAGACTGACACATCAAATTAGCCATTGTCTTTTAATCATGCATTAGATACTACTTGGAAAGAACCAAAGTGCTGAAAGACTCAACAAACAAACAAAAACCGAAGAACAGAAACAGCATAAACAAAAAACTGAAGCACAGAAAGGGAAAGAAGAAGTGTGACCTGTGGCACCAGAGCTGGTGTCTGCCATTCCTGTAACTAGAATCAGAAAGAGGGAGCAGGAGAAAGCAGAAGGCATCTTTGAAGAATAACAGCCATTTTAAAAAAAAAAAAAATTGATTTAAAAAGAAAACTATAAGTCTACAGATCTCACAAGCTTGATAATCCTGAGCAATATGAACATGAAAAAAACTGCACAATGATGTACAATAGACTTGTCAAAAGGCAGTGATAAGGATGAATTGAACAGCGGGGCTGGGGATGTATTGAGGCAGGACGCACAGATAAATAATGAGGTGTGATTGCAAGGACCTGGTCAAAAGCAATAAAATCAAAATGACACAGAAGAGCGAGATTCATTAATAAATAAATAAATGCCCTGCTGAGGTGGAATCCTGCTTCAACGCTATTGATAAAACTGAAGGCAAAGGGTCAGTGGCCAAACACTTGCTTAGCATGTGAATATGTCTGGGTCCTAGCCACACCACTCAGGGGGAAAGAGAAGAGAGGAGAGGCATGAGAATGACAGTAGAGGAAACCTGCATGGTTTGATTGACAGGTCAAGAAGAGGTACGGGCAGTTCCCCACAAAGAGGAGCGCATGAGATACATTCCCCATGTGCCATACAGAAATGGAGAAGTTAATGCTCCCGTGAGAATCTAATGCTAACCCAAAGGGATGAAGTGCTGCAGAAGCAGAGTCCACAGAGAGTTCAGCTCCGTTACAGAAAGCACTCTGCTTTCCTCAAAGCAGGTAAATATAAAATTCTTAAAACATCAAATAATATCATCTACACAAATATAAAGAATTCCTTTTTAAAATGTCTTAAAGATGTTTCCCTTTTTAACAATACAAAAATACAAAGTGCCTGTAACATTTAGAAATAAAAAGAATGATCGGCGTTGGCTCAGAGGAATTGGCTCAGAGGAATGGAATATACTTTGTGAGTTTCTACATGAATTTGTAAATCTAAAAGGAACAACTAAAAGTATGAACTGAAGGATCTTTGGTTAACGATGGAAATAAGTAGAACACTAAAATCCACAAGAAACGGGGTATGGAGAATAGGTGGGACTCTTTAAAACTAATAGGATTTTAAACATAATTGCATTGATAATTGTATTAAAATTCAGAGATCGGCAAGCCAGTGAAAGAGAACAGTCAAATATATGATGTGATATAGAATTGTGAAGAGATAGGACAAACACTAACCATAAGGAAGACGGTGTGGCTGCTTGACTCACTTAGCGTTTATCAAGCAGATGTGGTCTCAGTACTGTGCACCTAGTATACAAAGTTTCAAAATATGCAAACACAAAACTAACAGAACAAAGGGGAAACAGGTGGAACAAGAACTCAAGTTCAAGACGGCAACACACTTCTCTTATCAAAGTAACAAAGAGACACTTGAAAGGATGTGAAAGAATTGAACAGTGTGGTGGGAGATAATCCAGAAGCACCACACAGAACCATGCAGTTGTGTTGTGTGTGAGCAGAGTCTAACCACACGCAGTGCACTGGGGAAAGCCTGGGCTTCTCACTACAGGGTCGGTTCAACTACAGTTCTCTGTGGAGAAAAAAAAAAAAAAACATCCTTGGCCTTGGCTGCGTACAAACCCCAAGCATCAGCTGTAGACAGACTGAAGGTCTAAACACAGGAGAACCTAGGAGGATGTTTTGTGTAGGCAGAAGTTCCTCAAATGTCCACAACGTGCACTAACTACAAATTTGATAAATTAGACCACATTAAAAGTTTTTGAAAACTGTTCATGAGAAGATTTCAAGATCTTTTTTTTGCAAAAGGAGATTTAAAAAATGTGAAAAATATGCAAAGAACCATAATCAGTAAAAAAGGGTGAAAGACAAAACAAGGGTAAGGGACACAAGCAAAGAAAGGGCAAATGGCTTGAGCAGGTTCTTAAAGAGGAAGCCCCTGGCTCCTACACAAGGTCTGTGACTTCATCACTGAGGAAATACCAAATTAAGATGTCACAAACAGGGACTACGGTGCCTCTTCCAAAGTGGAGAAGAGGTGACATTTCAAGCATCTATGAGGACTTGGAACACAGATGCTGTCAACGCTTCCATGGGTGGACTGTAAAATTGCACAGCCACATTGAAATCCATTCCACTGTGGATGCTAAAGCAAAATATCCATTCCTATAACCAGAGAGCCTCACTCCCAGGCAGCACAGTCAGGGCATAGTCACATACATTCACACACAAAAAAAATAATGCTCATAGTGACCTACTTGTAACACCCCAAAATTTGAATAATCAAAATGCCTATGGGCAATAGAATAAATATTCGTTAAAATGCTAGACAGCAGTAAAAATACTCTTACAGGGCTCCTCCATACCCTGGGAATCAGCTCTTGCCTCCAGGTTCTTGTCCTGAATTCCCTGGATGATGGCAGTAAACTTTCCCTCCCTCCCCCCAAAACAATCAAACAAACAAATGTGTCTCAGTCATTTCCTTTGTGACACAAGTTTAGAACATTTATGAGAATAATTAGGTATAATGTGAATATCAGTCATTTATTACTGTTCCTGCCATAAAGTTTAACTTTGTAGTCTTAAACAAAAAAAGGACAAAAAAAATTTAAAAAGAATGTTCAGCCTGCAAATGATTCACATAGATATAATGTTGAAGCAAGGAAGTCAGATATACACAAGATATGCCTCTGTATTTACAGTCGGGAGCTAGAGAGATGTCTCAGCAGTTAAGGACACTAGATACTCTTACAAGCCGCCCAGGTTCTGTGTCTAGCACATATACATAGTGGCTCAATACTACCTATAACTCCAGTTCCAGAAGATCTGATCTCTCTTCTGAGCTCCCAGGGAACCAAACATACATATACACAGATAAATGCTCAAGCCTGTAAAAATAAATACGTCTTTTGGGGGCTGGAGAAACGGATCAGCAGATAAGAGCACTTGTGCCTCTTGCAGAGGACCTGGGTTCAGATCCTAGGACCTACATAGTGGTTCAAGCCACCAACCTGTAACTCCAACTTCAGGAAATCTCATGCCCTCTCTGGCCTACTTGGTCAACAGGTATGCATGTAGCACACATGCATACATGCAAGCAAAACTTATAAATAGAGAGGTGTGCTCAGTCCTCAAGGGACCTGTGTCTTTTCCTAGATGTATGTTAATAGCAATGCACACCTGGGGTGAAAATGACATATGTTGCCCTAAAAGGTCTTAAAGGGGACCTGCAGGGTGGAAAACGTGGGAGAGAAGTAAAGGTTTCCTGTTTCAAGGACAGCCCAGAGGCTGTCGGTAGAGCTTGTCTGTGGGAACAAATCTGTACGAAATGGCCTCCCAGCCCTCAGGGAAGGGCATCTTTGAGCAAGTTCATATCCTTGGAGGCAGCCAGTCCGTGCCCAGCCCTTTCTCCTTTCCCATTGGTCTGCCATCAATTTCTCTTCTCCATCTTTATCCCCCCACACCTCCATCCACTTCTTCCCCCCCCCCTCCACTCCCTATCCGTTCAGCATGAGAATGAAACTAGAGGCAGAAGACTCGCCTTGGACTTTGTCTAGCCTAAACTGCAGTCTAAATAGGAGCACAGGAGGGAGATACAGCCCCAGAGCCCAAGAACCAGAAAAAAATAGAAGCAGGTCACCATGAGTCCACTGACGCCTTCCTTGGGGTGGACAGGACACTGTACAAACACAAAGTTCTTCTTGTCAACAAGAAATATGAAGCTCTGTCCCTTCACCCTGATATCAATCAAAGCATCTCAGTGATTTCATCTCTTGATAAATAATTCCTCTGATGACATGGATGTCTTGCCTCTGGATCATAAAACCAAGATTTAAGAATCCTGTGAAGTAGGAACACTGGGGGCTAATTAGAATGGTCTGGAATTGGTCTTTAGATCACCAACGAAGCAGCTCAGAATTAATGCCAAGTTCGAGAGGAGGGACGAGCAACAGCATGTGACTTCAGCTGACCTTCTGTGCCACCCTTAGATCATCTGTCATCAAATGTCCACTGAACCAACTGGGCTCCTGTGACATTTTGTGAGTCAGAATGGACCCAGGGCTGTTTTCTGAGCTACCAAGACAGAGGAATAATGTTCTGAATCTTCCCTTGGCATCTAGCTGCCTTGCAATGGCTACTGTGAGTGTCTGTCCAGACCAAGATGAGGAACCCTTTTATGATGTCTAATCTTGTCAACCTGACACACCTGAGAAGAGGAAACCTCAACTGAAGAGTTGTCTCCAACAGAGTACCCTGTATACATATCTGTAGGGTGTTTTCTCAATTGCTAATTGATGCAGGAGGGCTGGACCCTCTATGGATAGTACCAGGCCTGGACCTGGAAGGCCTGGACTGTATAAGAAAGGCAGCTGACCGTGACCTTGAGAACAAGCCAGGGAGCGGCATTCCTCCACTCTGTGCTTCAGCTTCTGCTTTGAGTTCTTGTCCTGGCTTACCTCAATGATCAATGGTGACCTAGAAATGTTAGCCAAACAAAGCCCTCTCCTCTCTAAGTGTTTTTAGTCAGTGTTCATCACAGCAACAGAAGAGTAACTATAACACCTTTCTATAGTACCTTCCAGTGACTGCTCCCCAACACTGGTGCCCCTTGTCCATGGCTCTGTTATTGCAGGGCCTAAATGGCAGTGTATTGGTTGATGTGGTTTTCTGCTCGATCAGACTAAGTCATAGTGAAGGGAGACAAAGATCATCACTGACTGAAGATCAGAAGAAGGGTGATCCACCCAGATCAGCCAGCAAAAGGCAGATCTGCAACTCTCACTAGGACTCGATGGCTTAAGACATACAGACTACAATGCACTACAGTGCTGAGGAGTGTGAGCATCCTTCCTCCTCCCTTCATGGTTGTGTAGAATCTCTCTCCCTGGGGTCTCTCATTATCCAAGTAAACAACAAGTTGCTGAAGAAATGAAAGGCTGCTGAGCCTGGCTCAGTGTCAGCCAGGGAGCAAAATGAAAGCTGCCCCTGCCACCAGGACACACCTATCCCACCAGTATGTCTACCACGAACCCTGACACAGTTAATTCTCAGTTGTATCTAATGCTGGTCTAATTCTTCAGGGGTGTCAAGTCATGAGACAAAGGAAAAGAGAGACTGCGAGCTGAGGACTGGACAAGAGGGAGAGAGAATAGTAAAACCAAGACTTGGATGGGAAATGGGCCCGTCTCTCTAGTGTGCAAACCAAAGCCCTCCGTTTCCCCCTTAGCTTTGTATAAGGAGGGAGAACTGAGCGTCTTACACTGTCCTAAGCAAGCAGGTCAGCTATAGTTAACAATTTCTGCTGTGGTTTCTTGTCATTTTCTTCTGGTAGTTAGGAGTTTGTCCTCCCCAGGGAACCCACGATGCCCTACCCCGCCTTTCTTCTCTGAACCCTTGTGTTTATGGTCTAGCCTCAACAGTTCCCTGACTAGCTCCTATTTATTTTCTTAGCAGTCTCTCCTAATATTCAGTTTTATTTTTCACTGATCTCTGACACCTTTGATCTCCTTCTTCAGGGCTGGCTTCCCTGATCTCCTGGGACTTCTGAAGCTGTAGATGATTCTCCAGCATTGGCCTTCAGGTGTGCCATCCCATCCACTCTCCAGCTTGTGATGAGCCTAGTTCCACAGCACCTGTGATGACTGTCTATAGCCCAGGATCTCTGGACACTAAAATCACAACTGAATAACAGAAGGCAAGAGAACAGAATTCAGCACCTCAGTGGGTCCAGCACTCTCAGGAGACCTGCATAGGAGCTGAGGTGGTAATGTTAGGTACACCAGGGATGCTTAGAGTCTTAAAAACTGCATTTGGGAATGGCAAAATTTTAAAACTTTCTCATGGGGTACTCCTATGTTCTAAGGACTAATCCCATCTGCAGCTTGGTGTTGTTGTTGTTGTTTTTAAAGAAAAAATCCCAAACATTTGATTTTACCAATGAAGACTCAGAAGTTAGATGCTGGGGTGAAAGCTTACTAGCTCTGAGAGGCAGAGGAAGTATCCAGCTGACCTTCCTAGTCCACTGATGTCCCAGAAGGAAAAGGCTCCTTCTCCATGCTGTCTTAAATCCCCTTCAACTCAAAGACCCTCTGTTCCATTTACTTATGTTAGCTGCTTGCTTGCTCTGCCTCTTCACATAGGCTTGACTTTATTTAGCTCTTGTATTAAAGGTGTGTTCTAGGGCTGAGCCACACCACAGCAAGTTTTTTCCAGTGTTCAATCTTGGAGTTCACAATGTGATCAAATATCCTGCAACAACAGCCTGCTTTCTTGAGGCCTCTGCTTGAACAACCCTGGGGCATCTTCAATCTGGCAAATGCACAGCTGAACTGGCCATTGTCCCTGTCCCCTTTGCTCCGGCCTCAGCATCTCAGGAAACAGCACACGTGGTCCTCACAGACACGCCCACCATCATCATGCCTTGTTCTCCCTTACTTGAGGTCACTGACACAGTTCTATCTTCTCAGGGATTTTCCCATCCATGATTACTCTGCAAATTCGCCTCCATTGTCCCTTAAAACCACCATGACCTCAGTTCCCTCCTGAATGGCCTACCTGATGCAATTCTTACCTCCCTCCTACAGGTTTTAACTTTTGGAGTGAGCGTGGAAGAACACCAGCCACTGTATGAACATGCCAGTGGAATTCTCAGTGCTCTTGAAGTTAAGTTCAAAGCCTTGGCCTTGGCTTACAGAGGCCTGTGAGACCCCAAGCCTCATTTCTCTCCATTCTGCTGCATCCTGACCTTTTCTAATTGCTCAGTCACCCTGTCTTTCCCTGTCCTGGAGTCTTTGTCATTGTTGCTTATGAGCATCCCTAAAGGATGCTCTGTACCCAGCCAGATCCACCCAGAGGACTCCTCCTCATCCTCCAGTCTCAACTCAAGATCACCTACTCAGAGATGCTTTCTGACTTCTCACGGTATCCTGCATTTCCCAGGCAGGATTTATATCAATGGTACTTAACTATTGTTTGCTAAATGACTATCTCCCTCCATTTCACTCCTACCAAAAACCACTAGTTTGGGAAGGGCAGAGGCTGCCCGGTATAATCCTACATCCTGAACTTGAAATGTAAAAAGAAGGGTCCAAAGTAGATGCTCAGTACACGGTACTGGACAGGCAGGTAGAAAATGAATGGGGAAGGAGAGAGAGGACTGCAGCCTAGATTTATTTTGAACTTATTCCCCTTTATGCTTTGAACACAGGAAAGAATAATTTCTTTGATTACTTGAAAGGAAGCTATTGCTTTGGGGAAGCAGGTAGTGTGTGTGTGAGTGTGTGTATGTGTATGTGAGTGTGTGTGTGAGAGTGTGTGAGTGTGAATGTGTGTGAGTGTGTGTGTATGAACATACGTGTGAGTGTTGTGTATGTGAGTGTGTGTGTGTGAGTGTGTATGTGAGCGTGTGTGTGAGAGTGTGTGAGTGTGAATGTGTGTGAGAGAGTGTTTGAGAGAGTGTGTGAGAGTGTGTGAGTGTGAATGTGTGTGAGAGAGTGTTTGAGAGAGTGTGTGTGAGTGTGTGTGAGTGTGTGTGAGTGGGAATGTGTGTGAGTGTGTGTACGAACATATGTGTGTGTGAGTGTATGTGAGTGTGTGTGAGTGTGTGTGAGTGTGTGAGTGTGTTGAGTGGGTGTGAGAGAGTGTGTGTGAGTGGGTGTGTGTGAGTGAGTGTGTGAGTGTGTGTGTGAGAGTGTGTGTGAGTGTGTGTGTGAGAGTGTGTGTGAGTGAGTGTGT
>JADRCH010000089.1:6961315-6985612 GCA_019843965.1 Rhynchomys soricoides
TGTGTGAGTGTGTGTGAGTGTGTGTGAGTGTGTGAGTGTGTTGAGTGGGTGTGAGAGAGTGTGTGTGAGTGGGTGTGTGTGAGTGAGTGTGTGAGTGTGTGTGTAAGAGTGTGTGTGAGTGTGTGTGTGAGAGTGTGTGTGAGTGAGTGTGTGTGAGTGAGTGTGTGTGTGAGAGTGTGTGTGAGTGTGAGTGTGTGTGTGAGTGTGTGTGTGTGTGTGTGTTGGTTCATCTTCTTTTTCCATGCTTACTAAGGGAGATCCAGAAAAACCAAAGCTTAAACTAACAGATAAAAACCTGCTCACAAGATAAAGACAATATAAGGAAAACTCTGTTAACTATGGCAGCTTCACAATAGCTGGGATGTCCAAGGAACTGATGGCGTTCTCTGGTGTTATTCACTGGCCACAGTGTGTTGATTGTCTTATGGCCCTTTCTCTCCTCTTTCCAACTGTTGCTCATGACCCCTGAGGACGTTAAAGTTTCAGATTCTTTGGGAACATCAGTGTGACTCTAGGACCCACAGTCCTAGTGTACCGCCAAATGTGTCCAGTGAACATGGGAATATCAGGTCCAAAACCTTTACCACAGAGTTCTACACCGTAGGACTAGCCTGGAGTTTCCTGGGTTCCCGGCTCCTGCGCTGCTAATACACCTGCCATTCCCCATGTTCTCCTGGAAGATCAAGCACATTTTCCTTGTACAGAGCTGCCACCCAAATTATTGTTGCAACCACCCTTTTTAGATCTTCAGTGGTGGTGACTTTTGCCTACTGCTGTTCAGAGAATAAGGTCTAGAGAAGTGTCTACAGGACATTTGGCTCAGTGTGTGATCTGGACAAACAAGCTGAGAAATAACATTGACTGTTTGGTTTTCAAAGATCCCACTGTACCTGGGGATGTAACTCAGTTGATAGAGCACTTCTCTAGCATGCATGAAACCCTGGACTCAGTTCCCAGCACCACGTCGGACTTGGTATAATGATATAAGCCTGTAATCCAGGAATGTGGGTAGCAAGTTCAAGGCCAACCTGGGATACATGAGGACCTGATCCAATATCCCCATTTACACATGATCACGACATAAGAAGTCTCTCATCTTACTTTACTTTTCTGCAGAAGTAGTGTCCTGAGATATTTTAGTACAGGAAAAACTGTCTATATATTTTTCAAAACAGAGCAGGCTGTAAATCACCTGTGTAGGAATTGTGGGAGTTTGTTAAAATGCAAGTATCTGAGCAGCACCATAAACCTAGGGAGAAATTAAACTAAATCCACCATGGATGGGGGTAGAAGGTACAAAGGATAAATGCTCACTAAAAAGCAAAAGGCTGAGCGATTGAATGCAAGAGCCTCCAGAATGGGAGGACCCCCTCCCCCAAGACAAGAAAAGAGACTCATTGAAGCAGGAAAGAAACCCATTTAACCAGAAAAGAGACCCAGTTAACCAGAAAAGAGACCCAGTTAACCAGAAAAGAGACCCAGTTAACCAGAAAAGAGACCCAGTTAACCAGAAAAGAAACTCAGTTAACCAGAAAAGAGACTCATTTAACCAGAAAAGAGAACCTTTTAACTAGAAAAGAGACTCATATGATCAGAAAACAGACCCACTTAACTAGATACCAGACAAGACAGATAGAGGGGGAGGCTGAGGAAAGAACACTTAGAATGGTCCTTAAAGCCAGCGTACAAAGTCAATTTGTCATTGTGGCCTGGTAGCAAGCAGGACTGTATCCTCTAATGAGTTCACCCTCAAAGAATGAGAAGAGCTAAGAGAGCCTTGTGGTCATGCTCAGAAGCATGTGTATGATCTGTAAAATGAGAATATTTCATCTGGATGCACAGCTCCCACCATGACTTTAAAGGTATGCAGAAAGCACTTCAGTAAACATGGCAGGATTCAACATATGCTATTTTGTCTTTACTATCATTGCTGCTGCATATAAAATGCCAAGGGGTTTGTTGGTCTACTGAACACGTGCAGGACTAGTGCCTGTCACTGTTCTTGTTCCCCTTCAAACCTGAACTGAAGGCCACCAGTGTGCGAGCTCAGCTTCAGAAACTTTGAAAATCATTGCCTCTGCCTCCTCTCCTTATGCAGAGCAACAGACAAAACATTTCCTGGCCACTTTGCTCTACTTGTTAGCAGAGAATAATCCAGAAGAATACAAAGTACAGTCTTGGGGCTGGTGAAATGGCTTAAAAGTTAAGAGGACTGGGTTTGCTTCCAAAGGACCTGAAGTCTATCCCCAACCCCCATGTGGTAGCTCACAACCATCTCTGCCTCCAGTTTCAGGGGATCTCACCCCTCTTCTGGCTTCCAAAGGCACTGCACACATGAGGTGTACAGACATACACACAGACAAAATACCCATGCTCATAAAATAAAATAAAATTTTAAGATAAGAATTACATCCCTATAGATTTGTATATGGAGGCAATTTAAAAACCCTCGATCATGAATATTGCTGGTTCATTTCCGGTCTGTTCCTATGTGCCCATGCCATGGACCTACAAGGCATCTTAAAAGTTTCCCAGTATTAGCCCAACCACCCCAGCTCTACTGTTCGTGAGATCTAAGACAGTTTCACCCTCAGAATCAGCGAGCCAAAGGACCTGCCTGCCATGTGATCATAAAGTGGAAAATGGCTGGGAAATGAATTCCCTTAAGAACGTTTAAAAGGGCCTTAATGTATTCTAAAATATGCCCTGTTTGCACAAGGAGAATTTTTGATGGGCTCTAAGGACTTGAGCAATTTCAAAAATGTTCTCTGGAGGAATCTGAAAGTCACTAGAGAGAAAGCAAAATATTTTCAATGGCTGTCCGTGATGTTGTGTGACAGCTCAGGCCTGCAGTCATTCCTCATGTGACGGTGGACTTAACACCTAAAACGCTGGCTATCAGATGAAAAAAAAAGTGATGCCCAGGGTGGAAGAGACAAGTGAAGCCAGATAAAGGCCCACCCAGGGAACTACACAAATGGGACTGTGGAGGAGGAGTTTGTCACACCAGCCTCAGCAGGGGCAATCAAGATCAGCATGCCAGGAGCACAGTGGAGCGTGGTAAGCTGTAGAGGGAAGCCTTTGGAAATCACAGAGAGCCCTACTGAAGGTGGGCAAAGTGCTACAAGCCAAACAGAGGTTGGGGAGATAGCTTGCTATCTTAGGGTTTTACTGCTGTGAACAGACACCATGACCAAGGTAAGTCTTATAAAGACAACATTTAATTGGGGCTGGCTTACAGGTTCAGAGGTTCAGTCCATTATCATCAAGGCGGGAACATGGCAGCATCCAGGCAGGCATGGTGCAGGAGGAGCTGAGAGTTCTACATCTTCGTCTGAAGGCTGCTAGCAGAATACTGACTTCCAGGCAGCTAGGATGAGGATCTTAAAGCCCACGCCCACAGTGGCACACCTACTCTAACAAGGCCACACCTACTCCCACAAGGCCACACCTCCTAACAGTGCCACTCCCTGAGCTAAGCATATACAAACCATCACACTTGCCTTGCTTCTTGATCCTCAGAAGTCACATTGAAACGGAGAGGGACAGGATAGCTATGCTGGTAACTGCAATCCCAGTGCTGGAAAGGCAAACTCAAGCAGATCCCGGAGGCTTGCTGGCAAGCCCGTCTAGTCTGCTCAGCAAGCTCCAGTGAGAGAACCTGTCTCAAAATGAAAGAAAGGTTTGTACCTAAGTAACTACCCAAGGTTGTCCTTTGCCTTCCACGTGCACACTCGCATGCATGGATACTCACCACAAACATTCCTGCACAGACACACACACACACACACACACACACACATTCACAAAAAGAGAGAGCCACTGGAAAGGAGCGTACATCAATTGTTCTGAGTTGGTGCTGATGCTGCTGCCATGCTTTCCCATCTGTTCTGTGGAGCATCCTTGGGCTTCCCATACATACTGTTTGTGCAGCAGCCTCTCTAATCAGAACGAGGACCACCGTGGGCTCAACGTTGTCAACAGTAACTGGACGAGTACAAATGTCTATCACAGCTGTACCCACAGGACAGCAGAAGGTGACCAAATCATAGCATCCTCTCCCGAAAACTTTTTCCAATGAGCATTGACTCCAGGCCCTACCCAGCAACACTGCACACCTGGCCCTAGTCAGGTAAGACAGAAGTGTATCATCCATTTATAATTATCTTCTAGGCCGTGGGAAGTCAAGAGTTAGGCAGTCTTCACTGGGATTGTAGGCCAGGAAGGTGAGCATGCAGTGGATCAATGGTGACGGATAGCCTTTGTATCATTCCACATTTACCAAAGGATGGAGACAGAAATATACAGGACTCAAGGAGTTTTTCACTTATATTTTATTTTCTAGAAAATATCAGAAAGTAATCAACTCATGACTTCAAAGAGTCATCTGTGTGGTTCTACCTAAGAGACTTCTCAGTTTGGTACACATAGCTCAGATTGCTTTTCATAAAGCAGCAGGAGGGGATGAGGGTGTAGCTCAGTGGTAGAGCACATGTTTAGAATGCTCAAGGCCATGGGTTCAATCCCAAGTAGTGCAAACTAAGTAAAAGCAACAAGATAGAGATACATCACACACTCGAGCACACAGAGATGCGTGCGCACACACAGAGATGCACATACACATGCACACACACAGAGATGCACACACACAACATACCTATATGTGCGTGTGCGCGCGCGCACACACACAAACACACACACACATGAATACACACAGAAAGAGACTGAGAGTGGAGGTAGAAATTTCTATCCTCTCAGTCCTCCCCTCAAGCCATGCTCCTCAAGATCAGAGACGTATGCCATGGCAGAGATAGCAATGAGCTAGCTACACATTCTATGATTGTCCTGGCAGCTGAAGAAGAAGAGGAGGAGGAGGAGGAAAGGGGAGGAAGGGGAGGAGGAGGTAGAGGTGGAGAAGGAGAGGAGGAGGAGAGGAGGAGGAGAGGAGGAGGAGGAAGAGGAGGAGGAGGTAGAGGTGGAGGAGGAAGAGGAGGAGGAGGAGGTAGAGGTGGAGAAGGAGAGGAGGAGGAGGAGGAGGAGGAAGAACTTCTATGGGAAGTTCTGAAGTGTCCCTGTGCTGCCCTAATTGTACATTCCCACATACCAAGGAAAAAGCATGAAGCCGGCCTTGAAAAGGCATTCACTGAGCACCAATTTCATCCCAGGACCTCCGCTAGATGCTCCAAGAGACAAGATGTGATCGACAAGTAAGCCCCGTGTTCATGAGAAGGCTACGTAAGAGGCAAGCACTCAAGGAAATGAGCAAAGCATTGCAGAACAGAGAAAAAGATAACTGTGTAAGTCCCTGGAAAGAGGGCATCTGTATGGTGAAGAGCAGAAAACCACTTTGTCAGGAAGGCACGCCCCGAAGCCAGGCTGTAGAGCCATGCCCAGCTGTGCAGAGTGAAGAGACTAGGAAGCCACTCCCTGAAGCTACGCCCAGCTGTGCAGAGTGCAAAAACTGTAGCAAACCATGCACACAAAAGAGACTTGACCTATCCATGTGCTTGACTGTGTCATCCATGTGTTCTTTTTAGAAGATACTCCAGGGGCCTTCCATGGCTGAAAACTGAAAGCTGCCCATCTGGCTTTTATTTAGCAAGCTCAAGGCAGATCCAGAACGTGAAAAAAAGTTCACAGCACATGGACCACCAGTCTACACAGGCATCAATCAAGATTTCTCCACATTCACAGGGCCCAGCAACCCCAGCGACTCCTCTGTCACCTACCAGGTTCAAGGCACCTTTCCCTCCAAATGGTCTGGAGCAGACAGAGTTCACGTTTCACAAAAGGCTAGGACCTGGATTTATTCTGGGTCATTGTACCCCATTAGGGTTGCCATGGTTACAATTGGTCTGTGTTATCTGGACTCTTGATGTGCTAGACACTAGGGCAACAGCTGTATCCTTTTATATATTATATATATATATATATATATATATATATATATATATATATATATATATATATAATTTGCCAAAAAAAAAATGGCAGAGAAGCAAAAATGTAGAGATGCTGAGCAACACAGGTTCCCAGTGTTTAAGGGAGGGTGATGAGGAAGAGGTCTGGTCCAGTGATGAAAATAAAGGCTCTATCCTTCATAAACCCACTGCTCCTGAGATCCACCAGGACAGAGACCTTGACTGACAGATATTGGCATATCCAATACACAGAACAAATGCTCCATATACATAATTGGTTCATTGTGTGGTGAGGTGAGAGGACTCATTAGAATTCAAGCAAAGAATCTACCTTGGGCACTATCTATCTATCTATCTATCTATCTATCTATCTATCGACATCAGAAAAAAATTAGAAGTAAAGCCTTGTACCTCTTTGCAGACTGGAAAACAGAATGGGGATAGGGACGGGGTTCACTAAGTAAGAAAAGGGGTGTGTGCAGTTACAGCAGGAATGGAGTATGCTGGGTTCACTCCCCCAAGAAGCCGAGACTGAGACGGCATTAAACGGCTAGAAGTTTGAGGAGATGCCTGTAAAGGAGAGGAAGTGGGAAGAGAGACATTTGTGAGCACAAGGTAATTCTAATAGCAAAGGGGGGAGATGGAAGGAAGATTGAAGAGGGGCTGAAGAGATCAAAACAACTCTGGGAAAGACTGGGACAGGAGGATGACAGGCTTTGAGTAATGATCCTGTTGGAGGAGCCCATACTAAGCAGCAATGATAACCCCAGTGTCTCCACTGCCCCAGTCACCAGACAGTCAGGCCCAAGGCAAGTGAAGTCTCCACATGAATATCACAGCAGACCTAGGAGTGGACAACTGAAACTCCCAGGTCAGCCATGCTCCCATGCCAAGGAGATCTGAGCAAGGCTTCCTATGATTCCCGAGGCAGGTGGGATTGGGTTGAAGAGCAAGAAGTAGAAGGTCTTTGGGAGACTGGAACCAGTGTGTGCAGGGGTGGGAGACAGCTGCACACCACCAAGGCAAGACAGGAAGGTGGTTGAAGAACTACATCTTCACTGATTTCCTGTCCTCTGTCTACTCTTGCTTCAGCACAGACCCAGCTTAGATTCCCTTCCAGGTAGCAGCAGCCCTGAGACCTACTTCAGGCCAGTGAGATATGATCATGCAAGCAGAAATCTGCTGTATTTTGCTGATATAAAATAAATAGACTGTCACGTGGCTGGCTTCTTCCTGCCTTCTCCGTTTTTCCTGGAGAAATGGACCTGAGTCAGACAGGAGAAGCATGCTATCATGTGATGAGGATAAGCCTGAGAATGGAGTCTACCCACCAGAGATGATGGAGTATAGAGACAGGTGAAGCTTGGGAAACTGGCAACATGGTGGAGCAGCTGAATGCAAATATTCTACACCAGAATTCTTATTATAACCGAAGATACCATATATGTGTGTGTGTATGTATGTATGTAGATGTAGATATAGATGTAGATACAGATATATAGGCCCCGTACTATAAAACAAAACCATAGAGTTCAGCTATGAAACCAGGCTAGCATCACACGTAACCAGAACCAAGTCTAAGCAATCCAGAAGACATTCAGCTGGAGGACATCTTTGAAACTCTTTGAAACCAGGGATGGATGCCTCCTCCACCTTGTGATATGACATCCAGTAAAATTAACAGGACCAACCTGTAGTATACCCTTGAAGGGAAAAGAGTTCCCAAAGAAAAGTGGGCATCTGAGGTTACTCTGTCTTTAAAGTGCATATAGGGCCAGAGAAGAAACTACTCTTAAAGAGTTTGTCCCCTGTACTACAAAGGAGTTAGTTCCAACTCTACCCTCACATAGGATGCAAACCAGGTAAGGAAACAGGACAGAAAAGTCCCATGTTAATCTCTGTTAGCCTTTACATTCTGCACTTACTCAAGCATTTCATTCTCAAGCCATTCTTTTACACACACACTCACACACACATGCATGCACACACATACACATACTCACACACATGCATACATACACACACACACACACACACATGCACACGCACACACACACACTTTTCATGGAAATTCAGTAACAGTGGTATTGTCTTTCCACTTCTACCAGGAAAGACTTGGCTCCCCCCTGACCCCCTGCCAACCACTAGCGCCATTTGAACTTGGATCTTGAAATGAGGTCTATTTACTGACTTGATATCAATTGCAAACTTAAAGAATTTAAAACCATTGTAGGCACTTCTTCCCTGGAGTGATGTAAACGTCTGTCCCCTCCTCATAAGGTCCCAATGACAAAACACTCTACACAGGGTAACCAATGAGTTTACTAAGGTTAGTTACAGAGCATGGTAAGGATTATAGGCAAGTGCATGGACAACTTTAACCCAGCCCAGCCAGAGTGGAAGGTCTATACCCAGTATGGATGATAGCTTCTTTGTAGGTGGAGCCTACTCCTAGGCTAACCTTCCCAGACTATGTGCTCTAGTCCTCAAGGACACAACTGGGGCAATATTCCTTTCAAATGGCTAGGAGGAAGGGCTGGAAACTCAGATGAGGGTCTAAAGACTCTCTCTCTCCCTACTTACTCCCATGAGGGAAAGTCAGTGATCGACATGTAAGATGGAGTCTTGCAAAGTGGCATGACTGATGTCATGAAGACACTGGCAGTTTCACTCTGAAAACAAGAATGGATATGGTTGATATTTCTTCTCCAGGCTATAATTTCCTTTTTTAATGTTCTCATCGGTGTAATTTAAAAATGTTTTGATTTATGACTTTGTTCTGTCAGTATACAAACTTCATGAAACTGTTTGCACATTGGACTATGGAATTTGGGATGACATTAATCTCTGTTCCCAGGTCATGTTTACTTATATTTGGTTGTAGAATAAACTCTCTTTAACCACTTTAAGGTGAGAGCTGTATATTTTTTTCCTTGATAGCTCTAAGGACTACATTTTAAAAGACCAAACACACACACATACACACACACACACACACACACACAGGACAAGTAGAATAATTTTTCTCTCTTATCCCAACATAATCAAGACAAGCTACTCTTAGAGATTCCCAGATACTCTTCCTCAGACACTAACAAGTGCAAGACCAACACCCAGATACATTTGTCCTCTTCCCATCTGTCTAACTGGTCTACCTTGGGGTGGAGGATGTCCCACTGACCAAGTATAATGAAAGCAAAAGCAAAAGTACAAGACAATTACTGTGACAAACAGTACAGCTCACAATAATGGAAAAGAGTTCTGCAGGCTACACTTCAACCTGTCAACATGTCAATCACAGAATGTCAGCAGAGAGCGTGACTTAGCGGGTCATGCACTGGAAATCTGATCAGCCCTCTGTGCTCCCTGAAGGCACAGCTCACAGTCTGGAAAACTAATTAAAGCTTCCATAGGACATAGAAAACTTCTGATGTTTAATAAGTATAGCCAGCTCCTTCTCCTCCTCCTCATAGAAGACATGTACCATGTCAATCTTCAGAAACCAAGTTCCACACTCATTTCTGGTTGTCTTTAGTGGAAAAGGTCCCCCTGGTCCTTTTCAGATATTTCGTCAATCTGGAGGAAACACATTTGATTAATGACCGTGTAAGTACATTTCCACTCCATGGCCACTGACATTAGACAGAACAACCTCAGAGCTGCAAACATGCAGCCTGTCAACAACTCTAACAGCTACATCTTTGATTTTAAAGGGGGATCATTGCAGGGCTGGAGAGAAAGTTCAATCAAGAACATTGAATGCTCTTTCAGACGACCAGAATTTGATTCCCAGAACCTACTTGATAGCTCTTGATTGTCTTTAAGTCTAGGTCTAGGAGATCTGATGCCCTCTTCTGGCCTCTACAGGCACCAAGAACAAACATGGTATACAGACATACATGTGAAGACACCCATACACATAAAATAAATAATTTAGGGGGAATCTCATTAGGAATGAGCAGTCAAGGCTTTGTTAATTTTGCAATTCCCATGCAGTTGACTGGAGCTTGACCTTCTGTGACACCTGAAGAATAAATATAAGTCTATGAAGTAGAAGAGACAAAATTACAGTGACAGAAGTCAGCAGAAGCTAGGCACTCAAGGGGGAGGCAGAAAATGGAGGCTGATGTGTTCTTCTCTTCCCAATCTACCTCCCACCCTTTCAATACAACTACAGATTGCTAAAACAGCCACCACTAGCCTAGAAGGCCTCAACCTTGAACTCCCAACTCCTATAGTCTGACTCAACATTCTAACCATTTATCAGACCTGCTGGGTTCAGGTTTGTCATGACTTCTTCATTCCCTTTACAACTCAGGTAAATCCTGTTACCTGCTGTGAAATAAAGGCATATCTCTGGTGTCAACTTGATTTAGATAGGTCCCAGTTACTCCATTAAGTACAACGTGCTGTTGTAGATGTGAGGAGAGCCCAACATCAGTTGTGCTAAGTAGGGGAGATGATTCTAGATAAAGTCCCATGGCTGATCCAAGCCTCCACATAATGCTGGGGCCGCCCTGATAGAGATGGTATGTCACTGTAGGCTGCAGCCTCAGCCCACACATGAGCACCCCTGCCCATCTTTCTGTAAAGCCTTCACTTTGGATATTAGACTTTCTCAACCAGCCCCAAAGAAAGGCTCTAAGAGGTGCATGAGGATGGAAAGTTGATTTACTCTCTCTCTCTCCTCTCTCAGAAGCACACATACCACTGTGGCCCCTTCCTTCAGAAGCTGGAGGACAAGCACCTCAAAGCTCTCAAGGCTGTGGTTCCATGCACCAAAGAAAAGGTTCCAGGAAAACATTGTCGGAAGGATGAAGCCTATAACTGCCCTGTCTCCTAAGCACTGTAGGCTCTGTGCCATCCACAATGCCTCTGATGTTTGTCCTCACCCTCCTTTCACAGTAAACCTGCACATGTTCTTTAGATCTCTTTTCTAACCCCCACTTGCTGTAGTCCTGGTTCTTCTTCCCAGTCCCATGCTCCCAGAAATAAGAATCAGACTCAAAATATATTTACAAATACCTTGGGCTCATAGCTAGCTGGGCTCTTCTCTTACTAGTTGATAACTAAAATAACCCAATTATTTTAACCTACATTCTGCCACAGTGGCTGGTTACCTGTGCTCAAGAACCTCGCATCTAGGGCAGATCTCCCACTTAGCTCTATCCCAGAATTCTTTCTCCTCCCGGATGTCCCTCCTCCCATTTCCTGCCTAAGCCATAGGCCATAGGCCTTTTAATTGACAGGTGATGCATCCATACAATATACAAGATATCCTCTCTACACCCACTCTCTATTACTGGGCAACTTCTTGCAGAGTCATTGGCTCCAGTTTTACAGTAGACTCGCAGGACTTCCTAAAGAAGGAAATGCAATGTGTTTGGATAGTTCAAATAATGGAAAGAAGACTCCAGAAACTAGTGTTCAGGGTCCAGCAAATTTCCTGTTTCTGACCTTTGTCTCTATCTGGGATGTGGATCTAACAACAGGACTGTGGTAGATGCCTAATGGTTTTTTTTCTCCTTTGAATTAAATGGTCCTGCTGTTCCTTAGATGTGCTATCACTGTTCTCAGACTGTGTGTTATGGGTGGGAATGGTGAGGTGAACCTTGCTCCTCCCCCTCTAGGCTTTGGTGTATACCTAATTACTATCTCCTTCACAACCTCAGCCAGGCCCACTGTCACTTGCCAAGATAGAGTAGGATGTCTCCAGTGTAGACTGATACAATCAGTCTCATCCTCTCTCTGGGTTCATGTGGGAGCAGGAAACCAACACACCCTGATGTGGTTTGGGTTTTTAAGCAGGTGGGATGCAAATTGGAGTTACTGGTGGACTCTTCTCTACCATAAAAGGAATTTCTTTGGAGAACAAAGTCAGTATAAAGAAATGCAAAGAAGGACAGGAAGAAGAGGAGGAAGGGGGGGAGGAGGAGGATGAAGGGGGAGGAGGAAGAGGGGAAGAAGGAGGAGAAAGCAAAGAAGAAGAAGAACAAGGAGAAGGAGAAGAAGAAGAAGAAGAGGAGGAGGAGGAGGAAGAACAACAACAACAACAACAAGAACAACAAGAAGGAGAAGAAGAAGGAGAAGGAGAAGAAGAACAAGAAGAACAAGAACAAGAACAAGAAGAACAAGAAGAAGAACAAGAACAAGAAGAACAAGAAGAAGAACAAGAACAAGAAGAACAAGAAGAATGAGAAGGAGAAGGAGAAGAAGAGGAAGAAGAAGAAGGAGAAGAAGAGATGAGGGCAGTTGGGGGGAGTTCTGATTATATCATTTGTGCACCAGGATCCAACCGAGCCTAAAGTTATCTAGATCTATCCCAAGGGTGGTTGGGGTTTCAGATTCATGATCCCATAAAATAAGCTTGAACATGGAGAATGGAGCTGAGTTATTGTCGGCTGCCTCCTAAATAAGCAACTGTACCTTTAATACAAGCATCATTTGGAAGTGCCATAAGATCACAGAGTAGCACCTGGTGCAGTAATCTTTTGACAAATGCTGTCATTTAGGAACCTTAAACAAAACCATGCATTTAAAGCATTGGTCCCCTTGCTCACACCAGGCAAATTTGCTGTTCCTCCATGGCAGCTACCCAGAGCACCAATTCAGTCACCTAGCAACCCAGTCAGCCTGGCCTAACAGGAGCAGGTGTATTTCTGAAACCTACATGTCAGCCTCTGGAGATGAAAAGTTAATGAACTGAAAAACACTGTGTCTTAGGGTGGCAAAGTTCGCTGCCGTAAGGACTTGTTGCTGGGTGATTTGGTGGCCTTCAGCACAGCCGCTCAAATGGCAGAGCACTGTGTTCAGTCAGAAAAAGTTCTGGGAAGAAACAGTTACATTACTGGAAAAAAAAAATGCTGGGAGAGTGGGATTTTCTAAAAAGGAGTAAAAGGGGACATTTTCAGTCAAAAAAAAATCTAAACTTAGGTTGTAGATGACACACAACCTCAATTTTATGGCAAAGGAGATTTAATAATTACTTTAAAGGTTGGGTTTTATTTACCATTATCTTAAAATTACCATTATGGGGTGGGAGAACAGATGGGGAGATGTTTCAGTTACTCACATCACGTCACAGCACTGGCTGTCAGAGCTAGAAGTCAGCGCACATTGACTAAACTGCCATCTTGATGCTCTGCTACTGACAGCAGAAGTCTCGGATACTTGTGCATGTTCAGCTGACAAGCATCCTCTAAAAGGTGGGGGAGAAGCCTGGCAAGAGACTTCATGATGGATACCACTGGTAAAGTTCTTCTTTTGGCATTTTCATTTTGAAACCTTTTCCTTTTTAACTTTCATCATGTATACTTGTCCATTCTACTGTGCTCTGTGGGGACATTTCCACACATGTTGTGTGTTGAGTGCTTTCCCACATGCCCTCTGCTCTCTCCTTACCACTACAGTTAGTCAACTCTGTTCCCCTAGAAGGTGCAGATTCAACTTCCATATCATATATGTACATACACTGTGTATATATGGGTGGATATATGTTTTCATATAAAACCTAGCAATCAAAAATGAGAGAAAACATGCATTTGTTTTCCTGAGACTTACATGTCACACTTAACATGATTATCTCCACCTTCCATCCATGTTCCTGCACATGTATGACCCAATTCTCTACAGCTGGGAAAAATACCCATTGCACATGTATACTACATTTTCTTTTCCTGTCCCTCAGTTGTTGGACATCTAGGTTAGCTTAATAGTTTAACTCTTGTGAACAGTGCTGCAGTAAACATTGGTAGGTAAGCATCCCTGTGATGTGTGAACTTAGAGCCTGTTAGCTAAAGACTCAGGAGTAATACAGCTGGGTCATGTGGTAGATCTACCTTTAGATCTTTGAGGATTCACCATATTGACGTCCACAGTGGATGATCTCATTTAGATTCCCATCCGTAACATATAAGGATTCCTATTATTCCATGTGAACCCAGTCCATGAAGGATAAAGTATCAGGGTCCATACTTTCTTATGTTACTAAAACATCAGTAGACTCAGTTGCTAGAAGAGGCATCACCTAGGTGCTGGCATTGTCCTCCACTTATGGGGACTGGCCAGTGGTACTCTGATTCCAGAAGGCAGCAACAGCTGCAGAGGCAGAGGTGGAGGTAGAGGCAGAGGCAGAGGCAGAGGCAGAATTGCTGCTGTCTGCATGGCCAAAGCTAGACAAGTGCAGTCAGCCGGGCTACCAAGAGGTGAGGAGCATTCATTCACACTGATTCTTACAGGATCACAGTGTACACGAGGTAGAGCCAAAGAAGTTTTCCCTCTTCTACATCAAGATTTTAACCCATGATGATGTGCTCTAGAAAGTGTGACCCATATCTCAGAAAAACATCCTAACAGTAGGGTACACCTGTTCTGTTCCACACGTGGGTTTGTAGGCAGCCTGGTCAGCAGCGTCTGCATGTACCCATCTCCTTCATTCAGGAACTCGATGCCTGCAGTTCCCTCACTCCGAATGACTGAGTCATTTGACTAAGCAGAAACTCAGCCCTTTGTGGTGTTTTCCTCAGCTGAGCTAAAGAGAACCTGGGAGAACCACACAGGAGAGCCACATAGCTCCAGTGCAGAATCCCTCAGAGTCTTAACAAATGCATTTCATGGGTGCCTTTAATGTCCTGATAGTCTTGCTCACCTATCCAGCCTGTTTATAGATGCTGTTGACTCAGGACCAGTTCATCCACTCCTTTCTTCCCCTCCCATCCCAATGCAGCCAACAGTAAGGGCTGCAGCAAGTCCTCTCTCCAAAGTTGTGCATTGAGAGTTAAGCATGCTCCTGGGCCATCTCCTGTCTCCCTGCTTGCTTCACCCCAGGGAGCCATAATTCTCAGTTCTGGAATGATCTACAGAGATGGAAGATGGAGTGAATAAAAAACTGAGCCAGAAAAAAAAAACAAAGTCAGGAAGTCAGTATTACCAGACATCAACCATGGAGAGCCCCTATGCCACTGATCACTCAGCAAATGTTAGTTGAACACTTACAAGGTGCCTCACCAGAGTGGAAGGTCAGAGGATGAGATCAGCTTGCCTCCCTGGTTGTCAGTCTCTTTGTTTTGTGTGGCTCTTACTATTTAGAAATCTCATTCACACACTGAATCAAAATCTTCTTCCCCGTAATTTATCTCCTTTGCTTTGAATGCTGGCTTAAAGTGCACTGTAATTAAATTATGAGGATTTAAGTGTTAAAAATAAAAATTTAAAAGAATGGAACTCAAGGGGCCAGTTGAACATATAATCACAGGTCAGGGCAGATTTTTCTAGGTGTGACATGAAAAAACAATTTTGACAGATTTGTCTGTATAAAATCTAAAATAAACATAAACCCAAAGCAAGAAGCATGTTTAATGGAAATATTTGCAAACTCGATGGATAACGACTAATCTCACTAACATTAAAAATCCCCAAAGTAAATAAGAATGCATTACCAGCTGAAAAAATTGAACAACAAAAAAAAAATTAGATAATTGGTAAGAGATGAAAATGGCAACCGTGGAAGAAAAAAGTTTAGCTTTGCTTATAATGAAGACATACAGATTGAAGAAGATACCATTTTCAATTATAAACAGGATAAAATGCTTTAAAATAAAATAGCAAGTACTAGGGGAACACGTGTATTCTCATATTGGGGTTGCATAGGGCACCATTGCTTAAAAACATCAACAAACAAAACTTTACCTGCCCAGAATGTAAGACTCTAGAGAGTCTTAACTTACCCAAGACTCCCCCCCCACCCCACCCCCCTGGGAGTGAACACATGGAGTCTGGAATTGATGCAAAATGCAAGAGAAATTTATTGATTCATCAGCATGATGAGGTCGCTCTGCATACCAAAACGGGAGGGTGACCTCATGGAGCCAGTTCAGGGACCTTATATAGGATTTTAGAGCAGCCGCCATTAGGTACAATGTGATTGGCAGAACAGTGTGACTTTTAAACTGATTGGTCTTTAGGGAATGAGGTAGCAGGGGCTTAATCAGCCCCTCCCTTCCAGCCTAGGTGCTTTCTAACTTGTTTCTTCCATGTGCTCAGAGGGGGGAAGGGACCCTGGTGGAATATCTCAAAGTTCCCGAGCTGACCTCTCAAGAGTCCTTTAGCATATTCTCTCCTAGGACTTTATGTCTACTAAACAGAGTCAAGAGAGTGTGCCCCTCCCCCCTCCATGAGTGTTTATCCCAAGGTTCACCTAGTAGAGGGAACACTGAAAGAAAATGCCAGTGTACAGAACACAGCTTTGTAGGTGTGTTAACAGCGCTTAAAACTAACGCTCAGAAAAGGATTTGATGGTTTTGTAAATTACAGCACTGAGTTACGCTTTTTAAAAATGAGTTGTAAAATATGTTCAGCCAAAAATAGGGTCAGAAAGAATTTCTTCATAAGGGGAGGAAAACAGAAGATTATAACTGAATGTGTTAACCAAAAATTATGAAGGATTGACTTACGACAACCCCCGTTCTCTCTCTCTCTCTCTCTCTCTCTCTCTCTCTCTCTCTCTCTGTGTCTGTCTGTCTGTCTGTCTCTGTCTCTGTGTGTATGTCTGTTTCTTTCTGCCTCTGTGTGTGTGTGTGTGTCTGTCTGTCTGTCTGTCTCTGTCTCTGTGTGTTTGTCTGTTTCTTTCTCTCTCTCTCTCTCTCTCTCTCTCTCTCTCTCTGTGTGTGTGTCTGTCTGTCTCTGTCTCTGTGTGTATGTCTGTTTCTTTCTCTCTCTCTCTCTCTCTCTCTGTGTGTGTCTGTCTGTCTGTTTGTCTCTGTCTCTGTGTGTATGTCTGTTTCTTTCTGTGTCTCTCTCGGTCTCTTTGTGTATTTGTCTCCCTCCCTCCCTTTCTCCCTCCCTCCCTTGCTCTCCATCCTTCTCTCCCTCCCTCTCTCTGCCCTCTCCCTCCCTCCCTCTCTTTGTCCTTCTCTCCCTCCCTCCCTCCCTCTCACTCTCTCTCCTTCTCTCTCCCACCCATGCTACCGTTGTTCAGACTATGATTTCCTGACTTCTCTACAGTGGCAGACTTCCTGTTCTCGCAGCAGAGTTTTGCGTTATAAACTGTGTTGAAAGCAGCCTTCCAACATAACTAGCCCAAAGTCTGTTTTAATTTTTCTGTTGATCTGGTAAAGTTGAGTTCCTGGACCCAGATCACAGCCCCGCCTTCCTTTGTGTCCAGCCTATGAGGTTCTTTGGCTTCTGTCTCTATCCTGGGGTGTCTTTGCTTCCTAGCTCTTAATCCTTGGGAAATTTAATAAGCACTCTTTTCCCATTGCCCTCCAAGGGTACAGAACTTAGGGTGGGATTGTTTTGAATCTCTGTTCTTGAGAGTGAGAACTTGGGATGGGGTCAGAGCTGTTGCCATGACAACCACAGGACCAATCTGGAGTAAAAGGATGGAGGAGGAAGAATGGTACCAAAACAGAGATTAGACAGAGGAGACACAGAAAAACATTTGCCTCCAATCTGATTACACAGCCAAAGAAATAAAACCTCTGGGGCCAGCTCTCCTGGCTGCCTGCCTCATCCACAAATCCAGGCACTGTGGCTGGTCCACTCTCCATCATTCGCTTAAGTGGCAAAGATATCTGACAGAGCGACCCAAACCACCTCCCCGCAGGGGTCTAATGTGGTTAGACTTGGAGAAATTATTCATGGGAGAATATACTAAAGTGTTTAGTGTCCCCTGGATGCATTAGAGGCAGGTTCTGTCAGTCTTCGTGTGTTTACCCTGAAAACTTCTGAGCCATTCAACCAAGAAGCCCTGGTTTCTACTGCCCAGAGCAATGGCTGCCTTGATGGACAGCCGCTTGCATCACTGCAATCCATTTCTCTCTTTGGAGCTACTTGCTTTCCTCATCAATGGAGTTACAACCCCAAGCAAGATGAAAAGAGCTCTTACCTAGACCCCTGAGCTGCCCACCCCCAGTATGTTTCTCCTCCCTGTATCCCTTCCAGCATCTCAACCTGTCCTCTCCCTGTTCTTCAGGGTTGTGCTGGAACAACCTTCTTGTAACATCTCCTCAGTCAGCTGAAGTTGGGATTCACTCTGGTACTCAGGGTCAGACACCTCAGGCTCTCTCAGGTACACAGAACCAAATGCCTTGCATTTCCAGAGCAGTGAGGGTGAGGTGAGGGTGGGTGCTGGGAGACTTTGTGATGGTGTCACCTCTCACAGGGAGAACGGAAATGACCCACACCCTGCTCTCTTATGAGACCTCTTGCTGGGGTGTGCACATGAACTTGAGTTCCCTGAGATCTGATGGTGTGTGAGAAAAGAAGCGTTTGCTATGATTCCCAGCAAACACCATCATTTAAACACACACCTTCTTCCTGCTCTGAAATCTGAGGGAAGAAAAAGACTTCTACTTTGTAAAGAAACATTGTAATTACTTCTGGTCCCATGGTTGTTACACTCCATCTTCATTTGCTCCACAGCTGTTCTGAACAATGCCCTGTTCTATAAACTCTGCCTTGACGCCTTCTAATCTTAGCGCTAATGTTACAAATCCTAACTGAATTACAAATGGGAGATCTCAGTGTAAGGAAGCTCACGATTGGGCCAAAGACCTAATTGCTGGAATTCACTGTCCCTCCTCTGTTCCCTGTGCCTTCTCCCTATAGTCTGTGAGTGCCTAGCTTGGAT
This sequence comes from Rhynchomys soricoides, assembly GCA_019843965.1. Taxonomy (NCBI): domain Eukaryota; kingdom Metazoa; phylum Chordata; class Mammalia; order Rodentia; family Muridae; genus Rhynchomys; species Rhynchomys soricoides. Next base: position 6,979,865 of record JADRCH010000089.1, read on the forward strand.
GTGGGTGTTTTGATGGGGTCAGCTGCGTGGTTAAGAGCAGAACTCTGCAGCCAGGCCAGCTGGGTTTAAATCCTGACTCTGCTGTGGAACAGCTGGGAGACCTCATTCAAGGGGCTTCTCTTTATCTTTGCTCAGCTGCAGAATGCCAATGTGGCTCTATGACATCCTGCTCACCAGCCCTGTCTGCCAAGTACCTCATGGCAATGAGTTCATTAGGCCCTCAGGACAACATAATCACTTTCATCTGAAGGCTGTGGAAGAAAAGTTACCGCTTAGAAGATGCCCTGGAGAACATGCCAAAGAAACCGAAATTATCATGTAGGTCATTTGTAGGTTACTTTATGCTTATAACTGTCAACCTTTCAGAAACATGGGGCTCACTCAATGTATGGGTGTGACTTTCCTACGGAAAATGCCTGTTGGGACATGAGGAGCCCCAAAGAAGAACCCTGAGTTCTCAGTCTTTTAAAACCTTTCCTGTGACAAACCCTCAGTGTCTATAGGCAAAAGTTCAAATGCCTATGCCTGTCCTAGAGGAACCTGAGCAAGCTATTTTTTGGGTCAAATTTGTTTCCTCCCACCAGAATCTTCCCTTCTGTGTGCTCCAACCTGCTCCGATGCACTCCCCTCACTAGAGACTTTGCTAATCTCAGGGAGAGAAGTCACTGCTGCTATGTCTCTTTTACTACCATCTCTCTTTGCACACGTCTCTAACTGAAGCAAATTCCCACACCGGCAGTCTCCACTCTCAGTCCTGGGCAGTGAGTCGGCACTCAGAGAGCCTTGAAAGGCTGCAATCTAACAGCCTTCCTTACACAAATCCGGCTGCTCACTAGCTGATGGCTAAGTGCCCAAGACATTCAAAGGATGACCTGTCCTTCCTTTTGTGTACACCAGACTCATGGTCAACCCCGGCAGCATGAGGAGCATTTACAATCTCACACAGGCTCACATGATGCCAACATAAAAGGTAGCTGATCACATGTCTTTCATCCACTCGCCAAGGATGCAAAGGCCCAAGTAATGTTGCAGGCAAGGAAGTTTGTAGTTGAAAGACCCAGGTTTAAGTCCTGGGTCACACATCTATCAGCTGCTTGACCTTGAGAAAGTCAACTTGCCTCTGGGCAATTATTTCCTTATGGCCAAAAGGGTAATAATTTCCCTTGCTCTGGTTTGGGGACATAGGCCTAGCATGGCCATCAGTAGCCATCTGCAGGGCAGGAATTGGTCCATGCCTTTGCTGTATACCTTCCCTAACTATCAGTCTTGGGATCTAGGACTGTGCAGAGCTGCACTAGAGGATTGAGTCTAGGACGGACATGTTGCCTTTCCGGTGGAGTATCTTTTGTTAACTGTAATATGTGCATTAGTTGTTTTGTCCAAAATTAGCAGAATAGAAGTAGTAGTAGCTTCACCCCCTAGGACCTGTAAGCTCCCCAGCTTTGGGTTGGTAGCCAGATTCATTGTCTCAGACATGCATTTCCTCCCAGAGTGGCATTAAGTCCAACCATGAAATGGTTGATTGCTCCCCTTTGCACAAGTATTGCTGCCACATGTACAGCCTGAAGGGCAGCATAGGTAAAAACCATACGCACATGCATAAACACGTGATACCAATGATATATTGTTTTTTAGCTCTACTTATTTTGCCACTGTAAATTCTGACAACGTACTCTGCTTTATGGAAACCACTTACTATCTACGACCAGCTATGGGTCTAATGTATGACCATGCGCTAATTAAACATCTGCTTACTTCATATGGCTCTGGTCCTCACTGGAGCTGAATCCTCGTAATGCATCACTTGTTGAAACAAAACGTTTACATACCTCTTAACAATTAGCGATTATACAGGCACCTGTTGTTTATTATATCTATGAACAAAGAAAGAGTATATTTAAAAAGACACGTCATAGAATGGCTATTATCAGTAACAAAAGTAGAAAATAACACACAGTGAAGATAATATAGGAAAAAAAGCTGGGTGCATCACTCACAGGAATGCAAAGTGGCGCTGCATTAGGGAGAAGAACATCTCAAGAAACACTAAGTAGGGAAATGTCATGCAGCCCAACAATCCTTCTGGATGTGCACTCAAACGAATAAGACACGGGGACTGATATAAATTCTTGTGTGTCAACTCTTGGGGCAGCAGCATGCACAATAACCAAAAGGCAAAGAAGATTCAGCATGAGAACACAGTGGCGCTACATAGAACACTACAATGCATACAAACTTGAAGACATTATGCAAAGGAAAGAAATCAACCACAGGACAAATAGAGTATGAGTCTAGCAATATGGCCTGGAATGGTTGATCTCACGGAGACAGAAATGAGAAAACTGGGGCTGGAGCATAAGGGTGTGAGGGTTGGAGATGCCCCAAAAACATTCTGAAAATGGATCGTAGTGACGGGAACCCAACACTGGAAACTAAATTAGCGTGTCAACTACTCAAAAGTGGTTAAGTGGTCATTGCATTATATATGTTTACTACACCCTTTTAAACATCAAAATATATATAGAATACATTCCAGTGTATTATGATGCAGTATGGAGACTGCACAACCTCTCAGTCCCTTAACTGCTTCAGTAGACAAGCTGGCACGGAGCCGACTCCAGTCTTTCCTGGGGACCCTTGTTTGGAAGTGTACAGACGAAACATGGCTTTCAATTCCTCTTCCAAACCCTGACTCAGGTTGGAAGAATGTAGAACGTGGCCATTCTTCTTCCAAAGCCTGGGACTCTCTAGCATTTCCTTGATGAGTGTGACATCCCTTTCTAATAGTATCCTGAACACCATAGGCCATCACCAAAATGGCCCAGGGAAGCTCCTTGGGATGGAGTCAGGAAACCAAACAAAGTCAACACACCAATCTTATGCACAAAGACTTAACCTGCTGCCTCTCCCAGAAGACATATTTGTATTTCCCTGGTTTTTCCAGACACAGTGGTTAGAATCAAAGGAATGAGCACAAATCCATTCTCTCAACAAATATCTGTTGTTTTTGGTGTCATTTCTCCAGAAGAGTTTACAAGGATGGCCAGGTTCCATGTCTCAGGGCAGCAGTGAAGTTCTGAGTCAACCTGCCCCAAGAGAAAGAATAACAGGAAGCTCCTCTTCGCATGCTGGATGTTGTCTCTGAGGGAGATCCTTGGGCTTCAGTCTCTCACTGATGACCTTTCTAATTCCAGATTACATGAATGACCTTTAGTCTTGAAAGTCAGAGTCTCAGCCCTAACCAGATGTGCCTCTCGCTGACGCCCACCTAAAGCACACATCAAACTACAGACAAGTGGGTAAAAAAAAGATAACTTTGCTTCCCTCTGAAGTGATCACACAGGTTGCCTGAATAAGGGCCAAACAGCTGTAGTTTCTTCCTCTGTGTTTTGTGGTTGTGAGAATATTCACTCCACACACAACTTTATCAGCTGAATTCCTCAACTCAAAACTGGACCTTCAACACAAACTGAAACTCGTCCCCAAATGAACTGCAACAGATCTCAGAAAGTGTGCACTGTGCTGAGTGAGAGAAAGCTGGATAACTTCCCATCATGCCTGTGGGCAACTTCACCTCTTCCCAACTTAACCTCTGGGCAAGAAGAAGCCCGGATGTTAGCTTCCTTGAAGAAGGCCAGAAAACATGAGGGCTTCCTGAGGAGCTTGCACCTACTCTCTGCTACCTGCTCTGATAGTTCAAACCAGGCCAGGCCTGACAAGCAACTCCAGCACAATGGAGTAGGAGAGGTGACTGAATGAGGAACCCAGGACCTAGTCACAGAGTTACACTGTACACTTGCTTAACCAAACAATCCCATCCAAGAACATGGCAGCAGCTACTGCTTCAAAATACTGACAGCAGATCAAGAGTGTCTTCCCCTTTCCTTCCTTCTTCTCCTTGGCATTCTCTTTATAAGACAGCCTAATGTTCACAGGCTGGCCTTGAACTTCTAATCCTCTCCCTTCCTGGGTGATGAAATCACAGTGTTTAGTCAGTGCTGAGTATCAAACCCAGGGCTGTACTCATCCCAGACCAAGCACTCTACCAACTGAGATACCTCCCCAGTCTTGCCATCTTCTTTATAAATGAGGGGTCCGAGACACAGAGACACACACTGGCTATGAAGGAGGAACGATATTTGCAGCTGCATTCACCTCCAAAGAAATGTCTGAGAGCTACACCATTCATATATGGGCTCATCCATCTATAAAGTATATCTCACTTTTCTAACTAGATGTGGTCATCTCTGCAGCTCCCAACCTAGGACAGCAGTTTTCCCTGGCCCTGCCCTTCTCTGAGCAAATGTGACACACTGCTATCCTGGTGTATAGGAAACACTAGGGCATAGCTTATCTGTCTTGGATCTCAACCGAGCTGAGCCCAGTGCTAGAACCGGATGCCTGTAATGATAGATGGGATGTCACAAAAAGCCACTAGGATATCAGGTGTTCATTCCCTGGGATGCTGGCATTGAGACCACGATGCACCCTGTCCCCTTCCTCAAGCCAACAGGGCAGCCAGCTGATCCCTGATTTCTGCTATAACACACACCCAGGCTGGACTTCGATTGTACATACCATGTATTTTCTTAGTCTTATGTAGTCATTTGCCTTGAAAATGCCCAACAGCTGTGCAACCACCACCAGTTGTACATTATTCACGCATCACAGGGGAAAATGTCACCATTGCTTCCAACTCTTCAGCTAACATCCAGATGGGCACTTAGTTTCTGAGCTGCAAGGGAATAGAGATGGCTCTCCACTTCCAACTGGCCCTGTCCCCTGGCTGTAAAACCTCAGATATCTGGGTAGGAAGACTGGTAACCATGTGGTCCCTTGGCTCTGGCAGGCAGGATCTCATAAGAGTTTGACTCTGCTGAACAACCTAGCTCTCTCCAGCCTAGCTCTGCACAGGTCTTTCTCCTGCTTGTCTTTGCTTTCCCGTTCTCGCTTCATTTCTCTCCTGGATTCCAACAACCCGGGGAAATATACAATGTTTCAAAATTAGACTGCAAATCCTATCTTTAGCAGTGGTGGCCCACGCCTTTTATCCCAGCACTCCAGAGACAGAGGCCGGCAGATTTCTGAGTTCGAGGCCAGCCTGGTCTACAAAGTGAGTTCCAAGACAACCAGGGCTATAAAGAGAAACCCTGTCTCGAAAAATCAGAAAAAAAAATAATAATAAAAAAGGCAAATCTTGTTTGCTAAAGACCTATTAGATGCTAGCGATTTCGCAGGCTCTGGCTCTGAGCTCCGTCAGCACCCAGCTAGCTGAGCACTGTGATCCCTGGTTTGCAAACGCTGAGGCAAATGAAATGTCTCACTTTCCCAATGAGTCTGCTGGGAAGTGACAGAGGCAGGAGTTGAACCCTGACCCCACTGGTTCTCATAGTGTTTACACTTCTGCCTCAGAAGTCTCAAGGGTTCCCTTACTAATGCCAGTATCCCTAAGCCCAGAAATCAGAAAATTTTCACCAGACAGGCTTCCCTGAGTGGAGCAGGGACAGGGGAAGAGGACAGTGGACCAAGAGGCTGTCAGAGCAAGAGAAGCCTACCAAGGAGGCCATGCAGAAAGAATCTGCTTGTTGTAAAACTTTCAATTAGTGCACTTGGGGGTAATTTATTATCGGGGAAATTAAGTGATTCCATTAGCCTCCTGTCGCTTTCCAAAATAAATCTGTCAGAGTCAGGGGGAGTGGGAAGAGGAGAGGAGAGGAGAGGAGAGGAGAGGAGAGGAGAGGAGAGGAG
>JADRCH010000089.1:6985622-7023625 GCA_019843965.1 Rhynchomys soricoides
AGAGGAGAGGAGAGGAGAGGAGAGGAGAGGAGAGGAGAGGAGAGGAGAGCCTCACTGTTTTAATTCTTTTCTCTGAACTTTGCCAAGTGTAGGCCCAGGCTCCATTTATCCACAGGAAGGAAGTTGGCAACTGTCCTGAGAAGCCTCTCTGCCACTCTTGGCCCTTCTGAGGCTACATTTCCAAATAGGAGCACAAACAGAGCCCAGCTTGGGAAAATGGGACAAGTGCCCAGTCTGCACCAAGAGAGAAAGAAGGCAGAGAGCTGCAGCCAGCTCTGCCACTGGAGGGCCTGGCATTTTGGTAACTCCCTCCCAGCTAGCAATGGGGTTCCAGAACGAAGATGCCCCTCACCCCAAATTCTGTTATCCATCAACTCCTGTATTTTTGGATCAATGGATTAAGACTAAGATCTGAGTCCATAGCTCTGTTCTTTTCCCATCTCCCCCTAGCAGTGTCCCATACTTCTTGGAGTCACAGACACAGCTCTCAGGGATGATGGTGGGCCAGCTCAGAAGTGCAGGTCTGAATGTTCAGCTGATGCTCTAAGCTATGGCCTTAAACTGCTGCCTCCATCCGTTTTTGCCATGTTGTACCAACCTAAAGTGTTCAAGGCACTGTCATATGAAACCCTGTCTCCCAGGACTGTGAGCAACCAAACACAAGACACTGTTACTTTATTCTAACTAGTCCAGAGGCAAAACAAAAACAAACAAACAAAACCAACAATGCTTTATTTTATTTTATCCAGTGCTTGGCTCTCTCCAGAAATTCAATGTATATTTGTGGGATTCATTAATCGCTCTGTAATATAAGGTGTCACTCTTAACTAAATGGAGAACCTGATCTTGACCAAGAAGGAGGACACTATACCTTTCTCATGGAAAACTCTAAATAGACAAGAACAGAGCTGAGGGTGAGCTGGTGCTTCCAGAGGGGAGAAAGCAAATTACACTCCTTTGCTCAGAGCTCCAGTTTTCTGAGCAGCCGTGCTGGCTCCATGGAGATGAATGTCACCAGATGATAAGGGTGCCAAGAGCCTTGGGCCACTGAAATCTTCCTCTCCCAGATGCCCAGCGCTGGCCATGTCTGCAGGGAGCTGTAATCTTTCTCTTGGCACAGCTTCCTGGTCATTCCCTCATCTAAACCTGATAACAATGCAGGCTTGTGTTACCCCTATAACAGAAGCAGGAACTAAAGGGTGCTAGGACCTGTGTAAAATCTTCTGGAAGGTTCAGCACCCAGCAGGGAGTCAAGGTTCTGTCAGGTCAGAACAGGCACAAAATCATCACCATTCTGCCATTACAGAGGAGCCACAACACATGGCTGCCATTATGGAGAAATTATCCCAGACCCTCATTACATCAGCTGTCCCTAGTGAGACCATGTCTGACTCTATGCCAAGCCCACTACCCATTCTTTTCCAACAGATGTACAAGTGGAAAGAAAACATACCCTAGACACTCTCTGTGGGTAGTTTTCAGAATTGATAAATAGCTGTGGTTACCAGCAACCACTCAAATTGAGTGAAGATATTCCTGCCAGAGGAGCCAAGACTTGGAAGGAGACTAGATGTCCAACCAAGTCCTGAACACCTTAGTTCCTGCTCTCCTGGCAAAGACAGGACAAAAGGGTCAAAGTAGGAGATCACCCTGGTCCCCTATCCATGTACCACACAGCACTAGATGAGCCCTCCCTCCACCAAAGGAGTCCTCCCTCCACCAGATGAGTCCTCCCTCCACCAGATGAATGCTCTCTCCATCATCAGTCTCATTCTGTAGATTGCTGTCTATATGCAGGAGAGGGCAAGCAAAATATAAGCTACTGTCTGTGACTGGGCAATGAAAAAGGAAGGCGTCGCTAAGAGTTTCTGAGAGAGAGAGGACAGGAGACAGAGAAGAGACAGAGGAAAAAAGAAGATGGAGGAGGAGGACAAACCGGATCCAGGTGGCTTGAAATCTCCACAAGTAGCTATGAATATCATAGAAGAGCAATACAGTAATGTAGGACAATTTGTCCAATCTAGGAGTGCAGCTTGTGTTTCTATCAATTGAGTTTTGAGTGCTTTGAGTGGGCATTTTGTGAGTTGGGAATTTACTGTTATAAATCTGACTGATAATTTACAAGCCTTTGGAGTTTTGATTTTACTGGGTTATGGGGGTTTGTGACAGCTAGCCACAGAGGGCATATGGCTGGGAAGAGGAGCAAGCTAGCCTAGAGAAGTTGGGCAGATGGCGCATGCAGATAACCATGGGGGTGGGGAGACCACCATGGCCGGAGAGTAACTGGCGATAGCATGGATTGCTTTTTTAATTATTACACACAACGTCATTCGCCAGTGTATTCATGTGTCACTTGGGGAAGTGTGTGCAGACTTGGATGTAGGACTAGTGAGGGTCCTCTGGTTTTACATTTCTGAAAAAACACAGAAGATACTCATGTTGCTGGCCTGCAGACCCTTCCATCACCAACACCCTATGGTTGGTTGGCTAGTTGGTTGGTTGGTTGGTTGGTTTTTGTTTTGTTGGTTTTGATGTTAGTGTTGTCGTTGTTGTTGAGCCTCTGTAATTACCAGGTATGGTCCACGTTCACACTAGCTTCCTTCTAAGGTTATTGGAGATTTCAAGGAATAAGACGTGAAGAATTTTTCAAGATGCCTGGTACCTAAACAAGCTTTGCTAAAATAAGAGTTGAACTTTTTCTGTACCCCCAAACCATCAACTGTCCCCTTAGCCAGTGGCACTTGACCTTACATAGCTCATGGACCCCTATGAAAATATGAGAATTTAGGATTCTTAATCAGTCAGAACAGACTAAGCTGTGCTACATTAACAAATGAGTCCAAAATCCCCATGGTTTAACACAACCAAAATTTATTTCCTAGTCCTTCTATATATCTCAGATGGGTCAGTGTGAGGGCTTTACTCACTTATGACCAAACTAGAGAAGCTTCAGCTCAACATACAAGACCATGGTCATCATGGAGAGAAGAACCCTGTTAAACCACACAGTGGTCCTTACGGCATGTCTATATATTTCTTCCATTCTTGTTTCTGAGGCCAAAACAAGTTCCAAACAGTGGACTGGGGATCTACTATGCCTTGTACATTCTGTGGGGACAACTTGATACTCCTAAGACCAGGGCTGGGGAGATGGCTCAGTGGGTAAGGCACATGCTGTGGAAATATGAGATCCAGAGTCCAGACAACAGCACCCAAATAAATGCCCAGTGGGCCTGGTAGCCAACCTATAATACCAGCACTTGGAAAGCAGAGACAGGGATTACCAAACCAAGAAGACTAGCTTGACTAGCTGAATGTACAAGTTCTCCATTCTCTAGTGGGAGATCATGCCTCAGTGTAGAAGGTGGACAACAGCCAAGGCAGACACGTATATCAACTGGCTTCTATAGATGTGCATGTATCTACATCCATGTACATACCACACACACACACACATTTACATGTTAAAAAAAAAAAACAGATATACTAAGTCCATGATTTTATAGTGTTTACACTCTACAGAGCACAAGCAGGAGAAATGTCAGGAACTACAGCTGATGGAGAGTGTCCACAGAGTGATGGACAGTGGCGTGAGGTGACAGGGAGTCAAGAAGAAAGGGCATACTTCAGATGGAAAGGTCAGGGAAGGCCATTCTGAAAGGAGAAACCAAAAGATGAGAAGGGGCCAGTGGGGCACACTAGAGAAAAAAAAGATCCTGGGTCAAGAGAACCGCCACTGCAAATGCAGGCAGCAAGGTTTCCAGAGTGCTAGGCCGAAGGTGCTGGGTGCTTGCTGGGTGCAGTGGGTAGCAGCAGGCAATCAATTGGTAGATAAGGTCAGAGAGATCAGCAGATAGTTCAGTCCTGTTAGTCACGTTGCCTGGTCCAGATCCCAGGATGTCCTTCCTCAAGGCCTTGAGACAAGTAACCCTACAACTAAACCCAGCAGCCTAAGGGACAAAACCTTCCAGAAACACCCCCCTTTCTAGTTTCCTTGTCTCTCCTTCTAAGGCATAACCTGAGGGCTCCTGAGAGTTCCCTCCGAGAGTTCAACAGATTACTCATCTTCTATTACCAAGATTTAAGCCATCTCTTCCCTGCTCAGCTGTGCTTTTGGCCTCCTATGTCCAGATGGTCCTCCTTCTTAAAATTCTGTTTTATGTCCTCTCCCCCAATACACAGACAGCACTTCCTGTTTAAAAAAAAAAAAGCCTAAATCCCATCTTCTTTGTGACATTCTAAAGGCCATCTAAAGCTAGAGGCAGCTGACCTCTTCTTGATTTCTTCTACCACAGAACAAATTTGACCCAATGGCATGGACTACTGCTTCTCCCTGAATCCTTCTCTCTCCAAGGGAACCATAGGCTGTTGGGAGACAAGAAGGATGCAGCTGAACCCGAGCTCCTTGAACACACACCAGAGAGTCAGCAAGTGACTTTGTTACCCATGAGCACGCCCACATCTATCTGTCTAAGTAGCTCACTACCTCTGTATTTCTAGATCCCTACCATGGTACCTAAAGCTGACCAGGGCTCAATGAATGCTTTTGCAATAATTCACTAGCTGTTTTGGATGTATGACCTGACATCTTTGCCTTTCTTCCACTGAAAGGCAAGTGACGCACGTACATCCATGAACAGTACTCCAAGTGGCTGAGTGAATCCAGATCAACAGGATTTGTCATTTCTCTGTGGCCACCACACTCAGTGGAGAAGGGTGTGAACTGGAGTTGGTCAAAGAGATCCTCGCCCTATGAGATCAGGCCAGACTAAACGCCAAAAATAACATCAGCATCAAATTTCAGGGAAAAGTGTCTATGCTTGTAAAGGAGTGCTCACTCCTGCCATGTTTGATTTCAAGTCTGCCAGCCCTCCAGTTCTTTCTTCTTGAAGGGAAAGGGGAGTTTGGGGCATCTGGTGAAAGGAGAGATTTCAATGGTAAAGTTTTTCACTGTTTTGGGGTCACACAGCTTCTTCCATCTTGCTTTGTAGAGGGGCTTGTTTTAGTTGAGTTACCCTCCAGGGGTCTGTTCTGCCATCTCTGGCATTCTCTATACCAGAGAAGAACTCTGGGTTCTAAGAAGTATCTAGAAGGGTTCAGGAGTTCACCATCTGCTCAGAACAAGCGATTCTGATCCTCCTGACATTGAATGATACAGATAGGAGATCATTCCCAGGACCTATATTATCATTCCACAGAGATGGCTGAGTAGAATTCTGACTGCTGCGGGCCATCAGTTGATTTTGGAGAGCCCTTCAATCCCTCATAATTTGAATTTCTTCCAGGACTGCTTCCCAAGATTGCTATAAGAATGCCTTTGGACGATGCTTACAGGAACTTACCACAGTGCCTGCAATGTGAACAAGCACAATGTATCTCACCTATTTTCATTATTTTATCATTAAGACCCAAGGTGGAGATTTGATAGGTCTCTGTGTGGAAGCCTGGACACTCTGATCGATGGTATTCACATAGCTCTCTGAAAAGTAAAAGAGCTACAATTTGATAATGCATGTTCCTAAGACACGACTGTCTGCTCCATCAATCCTGCCCACACACACACTCTCAGAACAGCCACAGAATAATGACGACTCAGTCCAGTGTCTCTGCACACTCAATATATCCATGATAAACAGAAAAGTGTCTATACCACCACACTGCCAGACCCTGGTGGCCACACTTTGAAATGGAGATAGCAGGGATACATGATCAAGATCTAAAACTTCCTATTCCAAAACCCAAACCAGCCTGTATATACATTCAGGATGCAAAATGGGGAGCTCACCTTGTCTTCCAGTGAACCAGGAATTAAGTCTGGCTCTCCTGTTCCTCAAAGCACAATGGTAAATTGGGCTTGTGACCCAGCTGTGTCTCTATTCAGATTCTAAATCTCTTAAAAGCAGACACAAGACAAGGACTGAGGAACAGCCAGGGACAAGAGCATTCTGGTTTCCATCTGTGGCAGGAGACCTCTGTCTGGGCCACCAGGGCTCCATAGCCAAATAGTGCCGGGAGAAAGCTAGACTCCCAGGAGTGTGGACAAGCCTGTATGCTCAGAGGGACCCACCTGGAATCCCCAGGACACAGGAACTGAGGAGTGGTCTTCGGGTTTCTTTCCCCGTCCGGGGAGCTGATCCTATGACACAGTGCACCATACTCAAATAGTTCCAGGAGAAAGCTGGTATACCAAGAGTGCCGACACACCTTCAAGCACAGGCAAGACCACCACTTCTGTTCAAATTCACAGGATCAACAGGGACACTTGCAGAGCCATCAGGACACAGGAAACAAAGGACAGCTGGGGATTAGATCTTTCTTGTTTCTGTCTACACCCCAGAACTGACCCTGCACCACAGCTCTCCAAACCCAAATTCCTCTCAGAGAGAACTGGTCTCCAAGGAGTATTGACACCTAGGCTTGCAGGAAAGACAAACCACAGTCAGAGAGAGTAAGACCAGCTAACACCAGAGATAACCAGATGGCGAAAGGCAAGGGCAAGAACACAAGGAACAGAAACCAAGGCTACTTGGCATCATCAGAACCCAGCTCTCCCACCACAGCAAGCTCTGGATACCCCAACACACCAGAAAAGAAAGACTCAGACTTAAAATCACATCTCATGAGGATGATAGAAGATTTTAAGAAGGAAAGAAATAACAACCTTAAAGAAATACAAGAGAACACAGGTAAACAACTAGAAGCCCTCAAAGAGTGAACACAAAAATCCCTTAAAGAATTACAGGAAAACACAATCAAATGGGTAGAATTACAGGAAAACACAAACAAACAGATGAAGGAAATGAACAAAACCATCCAGGAAATAAAAACAGAAATAGAAAAAGAAACCACAAAGGGAGACAACCCTGGAGTTAGAAAACCTAGGAAAGAAATCAGGAGTCATAGATGCAAGCATCACCAACAGAATACAAGAGACAGAAGAGAGAATCTCAGGTGCAGAAGATACCATAAATAACATTGACACAACAGTCAAATAAAACACAAAATGCAAAAAGCTCCTAACCCAAAACATCCAGGATATGCAGGATACAATGAGAAGACAGAACCTGAGGATAATAGGTATAGAAGAGAGTGAAGCTTCCCAACTTAAAGGGCCAGTAAATATCTTCAACAAAATTATAGAAGAAAGCTTCCCTAACCTAAAGAAAGAGATGAACATAAATATACAAGAAGCCTACAGAACTCCAAATAGTTTGGACCAGAAAAGAAATTCCTCCCATCACATTATAGTCAAAACACCAAATACACAAAATAAGGAAAGAATATTGAAAGCAGTAAGGGGGAAATGTCAAGTAACATATAAAGGCAGACCTATCAGAATTACACCAGACTTCTCACCAGAAACTATGAAAGCTATAAGAACCTGGGCAGATCTCATCCAGACCCTAAGAGAACACAAATGCTGGCCCAAGCTGCTATACCCAGCAAAACTCTCATTTACCATATATGGAGAAACCAAAATATTCTATGACAAATCCAAATTTGCACAGTATCTTTCCACAAAACCAGCCCTACAAAGGATAATAGATAGAAAACGCCAACTCAAGGAGAAAAACTACACCCTAGAAAAAGTAAGAAAGTAATCTTTCAACAAACCCAAAAGATGATAGACACACAAACATAAAAATAATATCAAATATAACTGGAAACAACAATCACTATTCCTTAATATCTCTTAACATCAATGGACTCAATTCCCCAATAAAAAGACATAGACTGATGGACTGGATCCATAAACAGGACCCAGCATTTTGCTGCATCCAAGAAATGTACCTCCATGTTAAAGACAAACACTACCTCAGAGTAAAGGACTGGAAAACAATTTTCCAGGCAAATTGTCCCAAGAAACAGGCTGGAGTAGCCATTCTAATATCAGATAAAATCAACTTTCACCCAAAAGTCATCAAAAAAGATAAGGAAGGACACTTCATACTCATCAAAGGAAAAATCTACCAAGAAGAACTCTCAGTTCTGAATATCTATGCCCCAAATGCAAGGGCACCCACAATCATAAAATAAACTTTACTAAAGCACAAAGCACACATTGCACCTCACAAAATAATAGTGGGAGACTTCAATACCAAACTATCATCAATGGACAGATCTTGGAAACACTAACTAAACAGAGACACAGTGAAACAAACAGATGTGATGAACCAAATGGATTTAAAAGATATCTATAGAACATTTCATCCTAAGTCAAATGAATATACCTTCTTCTCAGCACCTCATGACCTTCTCCAAAACTGATCATATAATTGGTCACAAAACAAACCTCAACAGATAAAAAAGATTGAAATAATCCCATGACTCCTATCAGATCACTGTGAATTAAGGCTGGTCTTCAATGGCAACAACAACAGAAAGCCCACAAACACATGGAAGCTGAACAACGCTCTACTCAATGATAATTTGGTCAAGGAAGAAATAAAAAAAGAAATTAAAGGCTTCCTAGAATTTAATGAAAATGAAAGTACAACATACCCAAACTTATAGGACACAATGAAGCAGTGTTAAAGAGGAAAACTCGTAGCTCTGAATGCCTCCAAAAAGAAACTGGAGAGAGCATATACAAGCAGCTTAACAGCACACCTGAAAGCTACAGAACAAAAAGATAAACCTTTAGCCAGACTAAGTAGAAGGCAAAGAGACAGTATACAAATTAACAAAATCAGAAATGAAAAGGGAAATATAACAACAGATTCTGAGGATATTCAAAAAATCATCAGATCCTACTACAAAAGCCTATACTCAAAAAGTTGGAAGATCTGGATGAAATGGACAATTTTCTAGACAAATACCAAATACCAAAGTTAAGTCAGGATCAGATAAATCATCTAAACAGTCCCATAACCCCTAAAGAAATAGAAGCAGTCATTAAAAGTCTCCCAACCAAAAAAACCCAGGACCAGATGGGTTCAGTGCAGAATTCTATCAGACCTTCAAAGAAGACCTGATACCAATACTCTTCAATCAGTTCCACAAAATAGAAACAGAAGGAACACTATCCAATTCATTCTATGAAGCTACATTTACACCGATACCAAAACCTCACAAAGACCCAACAACAAAAGAAAACTTCAGACCAATTTCCCTTATGAATATTGATGCAAAAATACTCAATAAAATTCTCACAAATAGAATCTTAGAACACATCAGAATGATCATTCTCCACGATCAAGTAGGCTTAATTTCAGAGATGCAGGGATGGTTCAATACCCGGAAATCCATCAATGTAATCCACTACTTAAACAAACTCAAAGAAAAAAACCACATGGTCATTTCCTTAGATGCTGAAAAAGCATTTGACAAAATTCAACATCCCTTCATGATAATAGTCTTGGAAAGATCAGGAATTCAAGGCCCATATCTAAACATAGTAAAAGCAATATACAGCAAACCAGTAGCCAATATCAAACTAAATGGAGAGAAATTTGAAGCAATCCCACTAAAATCAAGGACTAGACAAGGATGCCCTCTCTCTCCCTATCTATTCAATATAGTACTTGAAGTTCTAGCTAGAACAATTAAACAACAAAAGGAGGTCAAAGGGATACAAATTGGAAAGGAAGAAATCAAAATATCACTATTTGCAGATGATATGATGTTATACTTAAGTGACCTGAAAACTCCACCAATGAACTGGTACAGCTGATAAACAACTTCAGCAAAGTGGCAGGATATAAAATTAACTCAAACAAATCAGTAGCCTTCCTATACTAGAAGGTTAAACAGGCTGAGAGAGAAATTAGGGAAATGACACCCTTCACAATTGTCACAAACAATATAACGTACCTTGGTGTGACTCTAACCAAACAAGTGAAAGGTCTGTATGACAAGAACTTCAAGTCTCTGAAGAAAGAAATCGAAGAAGACCTCAAAAGATGGAAAGCTCTCCCATGCTCATGGACTGGAAGGATAATATAGTTAAAATGGCCATCCTGCTGAAAGCAATCTACAAATTCAATGCAATCCCCATCAAAATTCCAACTCAATTCTTCATAGACTTAGAAAGAGCAATCCTCAAATCCATATGGAATAACAAAAAACCCAGGATAACAAAAAACTATTTTCAACAAGAAAAGAACTTCTTGGGGAATCAGCCTCCCTGACCTCAAGCTGTACTACAGAGCAGTAGTGATAAAAACTGCATGGTATTGGTACAGTGACAGGCAGGTAGATCAATGGAATAGAATCGAAGACCCAGAAATGAACCCACACACTTATGGTCACTTGATCTTTGACAAAGGAGCTAAAACCATCCAATGGAAAAAAAGACAGCATTTTCAACAACTAGTGCTGGTTCAACTGGAAGTCAACATGTAGATAATGCAAATTGATCCATTCCTATCTCCCTGTACAAAGCTCAAGTCCAAGTGGATCAAGGACTTCCAAATAAAACCAGATACACTGAATCTAATAGAAGAGAAAGTGGGGAAACGTCTCGAACTCTTGGGCCCAGGGGAAAAGTTCCTGAACAGAACACCAATGGCTTATGCTCTAAGATCAACAATCGACAAATGGGACCTCATGAAATTGCAAAGCTTCTGTAAGGCAAAGGACACTGTCAATAGAACAAAATGGCAACCAACAGATTGGGAAAAGATCTTTATCAATCCTACATCCGATAGAGGGCTAATATCCAATATATACAATGAACTCAAGAAGTTAGACTCCAGAGAACCAAATAACCCTATTTAAAAATGGGGAACAGAGCTAAACAGAGAATTCTCAACTGAGGAAACTCAAAGTGCTGAGAAGCACCTAAAGAAGTGTTCAACATCCTTAGTCATTAAGGAAATGCAAATCAAAACAACCCTGAGATTTCACCTCACACCAGTCAGAATGGCTAAAATCAAAAACTCAGGTAACAGCAGATGCTGGCGAGGATATGGAGAAAGAAACACTCCTCCATTGCTGGTGGGATTGCAAGTTTGTACGACCTCTCTGGAAATCAGTCTGGTGGTTCCTCAGAAAATTGGACATAATACTACCTGAGGACCCAGCTATACCACTCCTGGGCATATACCCAGAAGATGCTCCAACATGTAATGAGGACACATGCTCCACTATGTTCATAGCAGCCTTATTTATAATAGCCAGAAGCTGGAAACAACCCAGATGTTCCTCAACAGAGGAATGGATACAGAAAATGTGGTACATTTACACAATGGAATACTACTCAGCTATTAAAAACAATGACTTCATGAAATTCAAAGGCTGCTGGACCTCTGGCGGCACCTCCACCACCTCATCGCTAGCAGCACAGCCACATCTTCAGTGGCTGTGCTGCTCACTTGTGGGCTGTGCCGCAGTTCGTGAGCAGAGCGGTGCCGCTAGAGCTGGAGCCGTCTCCATGGTGACGGCCCTCTGCACCTCTTCTGGGGTGTGCTGTGGGGTGCACCTCTCTGGCCAACAGAGGGGAGCACGGCATGCATACAGGGGCTACCCCAGTCATAGGAGTGGGGTGGAAGGGTCCCAGGTTTGCAGCAGTGACTGCGGCAGCTCTGCGCCAGGGCTCGGAACTGGATCCCGAAGGCACGGCATTGGGGGGGGGTGTTCTCCTCCTCCCACTGTCCGGAGGGCAAAAGGGTGGGGTCCCGGAAAGTGGTAGTCTTGGACCCCATTCTGACCCTGGTTTGGGCCTTTGGGGACAAACCCAAGCCTGGCTCGAGTTCTGAGACCTGTCTCAGTCACTTCCGCATAGGAGTGACTTGGCAAGACCTGTTTGGCCCTCCCTCTACCCTGCCATTGCTGACATGGAGCTATGCTATTGGCCCTGTCAGTCACGCCTTCCCCTTCCCCACCTCCTATGTCATCTCTCCCCATACCTAAGTGCTCACCCCCTTTGCCTTCTCTATATAAGCGAGAGAAATTGCTACATTAAAGTTGAGTTCCTGCTTCGACAAGACTCCTGGCCTGGTGTGTTTCTTTTTGGCCGCAGACAATCACCATCCTGCTCAGCCCTGGATAGACTCGGCTGGACCGGGTTCTCTCCTCTCACCTGGACCTGCCGGCTAGGAGCCAACAGAAGGCAAATGGATGGAACTTGAAAATATTGTCCTGAGAGAGGTAACTCAGTCACAAAAGAATGAACACAGTATGTACTCACTGATAAGTGGATATTGGCCCAAAAGTTCAGAATACCCAAGAGTCACTTCACAGCCACTGTTGGACTGAGCATGAGGTCCCAGATGGAGGAGTTGGAGAAGGAAGTGAAGGAACTGAGGGGTTTTGCAGCCCCATGGAGGGAGCAACAGTGTCACCTGGTCAGGCCCCCTGGTGCTCCCAGAGATGGACCACCCATCAAAGAATACACATGGAGGGACCCATGGTGCTGGGCACATATGTGGCAGAGGAGGGCCTTGTTGGCCATCAGTGGGAGGAGAGGCCCTTGGGCCTGAGGGTGTTAGATGCCCCAGTGTAGGTGAATGCCAAGGAGGGAAGACGAGACTGGGGGGTGGGGGTGGGGGCAATATCCTCATAGAGGCAGGGGAGGGGGAACAGGATAGGGAGCTTCCAAAGGGGAGACCTGAAAACAGGGAAACATTTGAAATGTAAATAAAGTATAAAATAAAAAAAGCAGACACAAATCTATGTATTTTTAGAGACCCACCACCTGACGCAACTATATACATAAGAAATGCTTGGTAAGGGCTGGGGGAGACACTTCAGCCAGCAAAGTGCCACATAAACATGAAGACCTGAGTTCAACCCTCAGGACACACACACAGACACACTTACACACATACACACAGATATACATGTACACACATGCATGTGTGGTTACATACACACACACACATGCACACACATATAGAGAGAGATACACACATACACACATGCATGCATGAGTACACACATACATACACACATACATAAACATGAACCTGCGTATGTGCACACTCGCATATATCCAAGCATGTGTGGGCACACACACATGCAGGTGCACTCACACATGTGCACTCACAAGAGCACACACAAATGAAAAACAGTCTTAGGAAATCAGTCAATGTCTGTTGCTTTGAGATAACCCAATTTGTCTCTTCGACAACACAAAGCTCTCACCTCATGATGATAGAGGCTGAGAAGCCAAAGCCTTCAGTCTAAGACAAAGCCTAGAGACTCAGGGAGCGGGAGGCGGTTCAAGTCTGACAGTCATCTTCCAACAGAAATCCTTCTTCAGTATCCTGCTTTATGAGGAAGGTTAGCCTTTACCTAGTGACAGAACTTCAACTGATAAGACGAAGCCACCTACATCATGCGCTATCGTCTACTTTACCCGAAATAGGCTCCTTTCAATGCTAAATTTATCTAATAATTTTAAAAAAGTCTTGTTCTTCTGAGAGAAAAGCAGGACGGACACAGAGAGGGATGGAGGCAGGAACAAACTTGAAATGGGTGACCACAGAATGGAATTTGACCACTCAAGTGGCTTTGTGGATTAAACAAAACTCAGGGTGTGGCGCTCTGTGGGAACCCAAACAAGGCCTGGGCTTAAACAACCTGTGCATAAACAAAGTCCACATAAGTGAAGTAGGTGGCAGGGCCTGATTGAACACCTCCCACCAAGGCTACTGTAAACACTGCCACCTCCCTCTGCAGAAAGCCAAGAGGTCAGCACCACAGACTCATAAGGTACAGTCCTGCAAGTACCTCAGAACCCAAGATAGCTAAGTGGTGGTCCATCCTGGACTAGAGTCCTGGCACCCTAGACCCTCCATTCAAGAGCCATTTGTGGACAATACTGGCAAACTCCATTTGAAACATGTTAGACACTTACAGTCTGGTTTCTTCAATTCTATTCTAATTCCCAAACTCTTTGGGAACCAGATGAAACAATGTGCCAGCCAAGACACCAGTAGTGTCCAAACAGCCTATCCCACCCCTACTCCCCATCCAACTCTGACCTGTTACCTCCTCCAGCTTCCCAGACCAGGGCCATCATGTGGCCAGGACACTCAGACCACCACCCTTGTCATATATTGAATGCTTTGTGTATCTGTTGCTATAGCTCCTATCCCAGATCTGTCTGGACTGGCCCCACAAATAAAGAACTCACACCGAAGACAGCAGAGGCCTAGGTGGGTCAAGTTTCCAGGCACCCGCTGTGGGATGCTTCTCACATTCCCTCACTTCTTCTGAATTTGCCTTTGGCAAGAAGTAGCCCGCTATGCTGTCCCTTGTCTCTTGTGCATGGCTGAGCTCACTCTACGCAGGAACAGCAGGAGCAGGGAACATGTTGTAACATTCAGACCTCCACATGAGTATGCAGGTGAGACATAATCACCGGTGTCTCTATACCAAAAACAGCTATGTTTACCTGCATGAGACTTCACATTTACACTGTCGAGTAAAAGAACCAGAGAGCATGTAAGATTCACAAGATCCATCCCCTCCATGGGAATGCATTAGCAGGTAACAGTGTCTACATGGGAAAAAGATTCTTTCATGGCATAGCTACCCGTAAGTTGTTTATGCACCTGTAAGTGACCCCAACAAAGTCATTGTAAGTAACCCCAATAAGCTCATTGGCTCACCAATCTATACTGGTGTAGAATCATTTCTTTGGTCTGTGTCTTAGTTAGGTTTCTGTTGTTATGAAAATCACCATGATCAAAAGCAGATGAAAAGAGTTCATTTTGCTTACATTTCCAGGTAACAAACCATCACTAGGGAAGTCAGGGCAGTATCTCAAACAGAGCAACAACCTGGCAGCAGGAGCTAAACCAGAGACCGTATAGGAACATGCTTAGTGGCTTGCTCCTCCTGGCTTACTCAGCCTGCTCTCTAACACCATTCAGATCCCTAGCCAAGGGTTGTATCAAGACCAGTGGGATGAAACACACACACACACACACACACACAGTCATCAATTAAAAAACAAAACAAAACAAAACAAACAAGCAGAAAAAAAATCCCCACAGGCTTATTTAAAGGCTGATGGGTAAATGCATTTTTCTCAGTAGAGGTGGCCTCTTCCCAAATGTCAACTTGTGTCAAGTTGATATAAAATTTGCCCTCCCAAGTCTGCACTAACTACTCTCTCTGGAGTTGAAATAGAACGTATATTAAAAACTATAAAAATAGACTTCCTAAGAAAAAGAACATAACAGGGGAACAGGGAGAACATTGTTCCCCAAACACAGCTGGCAACCAGAACATCCCCATTGGGAAATGACAATCCTGTAAGGACTACACTTCTCCTCTCCTCCTGGGAAAAGAGGTGCCCAAGACTGCCTGCCTGCCCATCACCTCCCCTGGTCCTTAAAATCTGACAAAGAAACAAGGACCACAGAACCAGGCTTGGCTAAGAACCTGGACCCAGACATTGGAGTGGCTGGTTTAAACTACCTACAGAGACCTTATGCCTCAACACAGGAAGGAACACTCCTCCCTGTTCTCCTACCCCTTCAAGTTAGTGAGGCCCCTCTGTTCTCCTTGCAGAGAGAGTGAGTTTCCCCAGAGCAAGGACAGATGGAGGGCCAAGTAGAGTTTTCCTCAGGTCTTGATCCAGTGGTTCATTAACCATGTCATGGAAGGCAGACAGTTGAACCTCTCAGACCCTTCATTTCTTCATCTGAAAAACTGGAATGAGAAATAGAAAGGAGAAAATAAGCAATGTCCCTCACAGGAATTTCCTAAGGATCAGAGCTCATGAAACACTTGACCTTGACTTCCAGTTATGAAGAAGCGTGGGTGCTCTTACTCCACAAAGACTCCCGTACCCCAAGCCTGGTGTGGACTAAATGCTCATCAGACAGAAGCAAGCCGTGATCTGGCAGGAATACACAGATCTATCTTCATTGAATCCCGACATAGAGACTCTATCCCCAAACCCCACACCTCTGCCTGCAGAAGCTAAGCAGGCTATGGAAGTGAAACCCCCCCAGTGCACGCCACAAGAGCTCTGCGGAATTCCAGTAGCCCAGACAAAGGTGAGTGAAGCAGCAGTGGTAGTGAATCTCAGTCTCTCTACTCAGGTACAGGAGTATCCCTGCAACAAGAAACTAGGATTCCCACTGGCAAGCTTTGCTATCATCTCTTCGAGGCCTGAGCGGCAAAGTCTGAGTCTACCTCTGTGCTCCAGTTAAAGGGCCTCTTCTCAGATGCTTACACAAGAAATCAGAGGGTATCAGAGCCACAGCTGGCACTGCAGTCCCCTCAACAGGTACCACCACTCTGTGGGGACAGGTCTCCAGGAAGCTGGGAATGGGACTCAGCTCTCAGCTCTCTGAGTCTACCCGCCATGAAGCTGAGTCTGAACAGCTCAGTTAGGAGCTGGGCATCAGTCACACTTCAGTCTCTAAGCAGATATAAGACAGGGAGCTCTGTACCAGTGCCAGGTGTCTGAAAGAGTGGGAAGTACCTCAGTGACCTCTCACCTCAGGGTTGGTGATACAATCCCTGCACATGTCTACCAGGGAGGTGCTTATAAATCAGTGGAGAAATGCATCTGGCAGAGGTCAGAGAAAGGTAAGTATCACTGAGGATGGAGCAGGCCTCAGGAACCAAGGTCAAGAACACCATACAGGAATGCTTGCTGAGGACTCAATACCTGGAATCTGAATCTAACACCTGAGCATGCTCAGAGAAGGAGCAGACCTGCAGGTGCCCTACCGAGTCCCTGGGGCTGTTGTATAAGCTTATTCCCCACCCCCTACCCCCTGAGAGATGCCTGAGAGGGGAAGGCCAAGGACATCATTCTCTCCTCCTCCCAGGGGAGCGGCAGAACTGAAGATTCTGGGTTCCCATCCCATTCTGCAGATGGTAAAATCGAGAGCACCAAAAGATAGGTCTGATTGCTCTCAGCTGGTCATGGTGGTCCCTTGGGCCTTAAACATGTGAATCTGATACAAGTAAGGTACAAGCTTCCTGGGGGCTCCTAGGAAAAGAACGCCCCTGCAGGGGAGGGGGGATGTATGGCAGCCATAACTGGATGTGTCATGTGGAGACAGTGCACCCATCAGGTGACCTGAGAGGTGCCAATCCAGGGATAAAGCAAAAAGAACCTCAGAAACCATTACTCTATCAGGGGGCTGCAGCTGAGCCTCGTAGCGTCCCTACTCACCTCTACACTGAGTTCTACATGTGGATACTCTTATAAACACAATACGCTGTGAAACATGTTTTGGACAGATCAAAGGCTTAAAAAATAAAACTGTGCCCACTCAGGAAAATAGCAGTTGGGATTGGAACCTGGACAATCTCGCTTTAGAATCTGTTTTTACCCACAACTGGCTTATAAAATACCAACAGAATTGGAGGGGGATGGGGAGAAGGCACCAGAGTGTAGACAAGCTGATTCTAAAGCTCATAAAGAAAAGTAAACAGACCAAATACCAGCAGACATTCTGAAGAGCTATGGAAAAGTACGTGCTATTGACTCCAGTAATTAAGCCAGCCTGTCACTAAAATGCCCAGAACAACATCCCAATGGAACAGAAAATGTGAGAAATAGACCCAGCTGTGTGGGGAACTGAGCATGTGATGAATGTGGCCTCCCAAGTCAGTGCAGGGAAAGGTGGAGGAGCCAGTAAGTGTATGTAGGTCTATCTGGGTGACCATCTAGAGAAAAGACAATGCAGGGTCCATGGATCAAGATAAAGTCCAAAGGGACCAGAGCTTTAAAACCAAAATGCTAGGGACTCTAAAAGACTTGAAGAAAGCTGGAAGGAACTCCTGTCCAGCCGTGATCACCATCTCTGAGGCTCAAATTACGGAAGTCATAAAAAAAAAAAATAAAACACAGATTGTTTTGACTGATAAAAATAAAAACTTCTGGGCAAAGTCATTAAAATGCAAAGCTGGGCCTAATGGGATACACTTCTAATCTTAGGACTGAAGAGGTGGGGACGGGCTGATTCTGGGACTCATAGGCCAGTCGGCCTCATGTCTTACTTGGTAAGCTGCAGTCAGGCACCTAAGAAACCATAAGAAGCCCTTTCTGATCTAAAAAAAAAAAGTAGAAAAAAGTAGCTGATGGCTGAGGAATGACATCCAAGGCCTCACATCCCTGTACACATACACACACACACAAAAAAAAAAGTACAAAATTTTGCATGGAAAAAAAATGAAAAGAAAAACGTAGGGAGAATCTATCTAAGCCATTTCACAGACTGAGAGCTGGTCTCTCCAAGATGTGCAAACTTTTACAGTAGTGGACAGAGGAAAACAATGCAAATGAATGGATAGAAAAGAAATGGGCAAATGACTCTTTAAGATGTGGAAAGATGCTCAGCTATGTTCCTAATAAACAAGATGCAAATGAAACAGACACAGAAATACAGTGTCTTGTGGCTAGCCACTCGCCCAAGGGCCAAAATTGAACAGCCCTCTCTGGAGAGGCTATAGAAAAGCAGGCTGTCGTATTGGCAGCTAGGAAACCCCACAGAATGCAGGCTCGTGACGTCTCTCCACATGGCAATGAGCACACAGACCTCCACCCCACAATCCCATTCTGAGTACCTCCCTAGGATAGACTAGTGGATGAAGTGACATGTTTACAAGGTAATTTGCTACAGTGTAATTTATTACAGCAGAGGCTAGAAAGCAGACAAGCGTTCACCAACCAGGGTGGTGAAATAAATCATGGGCTTATGGCTCACCCACAAAGCAAAGAGTTGCACAGCTGCTCGGAAAACCAAAGAATGCGGAAGCTTTTACGCACGAATGCAGAAAGCACTCCAAGATACTCAGTGTTTAAAGGAAAGTGGGGGGCAGTGCTTATAACCATCCCTTGTGTACTAAAAACAACTGGGGACAGAGGGGATTTTCTCTTCATTTACTTGCCTTTTCAAAGGAAACTAAATGAACAAATAAACATGTTTTCCTTTGGAGCCTGGGAGGCAGTGGATACATGGAGGGGACCCTGGATGGGGGGCATATATATAATTTTTTTAACTTTAAATCTTTTTGAGGGTTGCCTTGTTCCAAGAGAAGGGGACTATGTGTCATGAGGTACATGTATACATATGTACATATATATACCATATACACATGTGTGGAATCCAGAGATCAAACCTAGATGTCATTCCACCACAGACATAATAACATAGCCAAGATGGGAGAGGGCCTTCTAGAACCAGTCAGTGCTTACCGTACACCCTTCTGGGAATGTGAGGTTGACTGGCCAGCAAACCCCAGGGGTCTGCCTGTCTCTACCTTTCCCGCTGGGATCAGGAGGGCGTGCGCTTCCCCCACCACCACCACCACCACCACCTCCACCCCCACTTTTCACTCCGGTCCTGGGATGGAATTCTTATTTTCACACTTCCAAGGCAACCGACTGGGCTATGTCCCAAGCCTCGAAGCATTTTGTTTAGATCATGTGACTGTTTTATTCGCTCAAACATGAAAACTTTTACATCTTGATGTTATGTTTCCAACTTCTTTCACAGCTTACAGCCCACTCCTTTTCCTGATCCCGTCCTGAGGCTGGAGACTGTTTAAGGATCAAAGATATCTAACCCTAACCACTGGGTGCAAATAAAAGCAGCACGGTTTTATTTGAGTCCGTAGCAGAATGTCCCAACGTGATTCCAGAAACAGGAAAATATGGAATACCCAGATGCACAACCCACATCCTCTGCCTCCAGGATGGTTCTCCACCCGGCCAGCTCTCAGAAACACCAGAGAAGCCTTAGCAACACCAATTACCAACTTAAAACGTTTACCTGTGTCAAATCATCTGGACTTCCCTCTGATAGCGCTCTCACCCAGCGGGCTGAGGTTGTGGCTGAACTCGCACGTTTGTGCATACGTTTGATTAACTGCTCGCTATCTTGAACAAGAAGCTCATAGATGTAGGGTCTGTATTTACTCTGCTCACCTCGGTGGAACAAGTGCCTAGCAAACAGTTGGTGCTCAATATAGTTTAGATGATTAAATAGACAAATGAATTCTGGGATCTGCTTTCAAAGCAGAGACAAGGGAGAGATGTTAAGGCCAGGGCTACAAGGAGACAGGCCCTGAAGGGTTCTGAGTGAACCCTGTTGGGCCCAGCAGTCCTCAGAGAGAGGCTCTCTCTTATCTTAGCTGTGTTAAGGAGCCACCCATCAATCCCACCAGGAACTGAGGACATATGCTATGCAGCCTCACACATAATGGCTTTCAGAACGGCAGGGGATACCAACTGCAAGGAAAGGAAATGAGCAAGGCTGACGCTCTTTCCTCTGGACACCATCCCTTCTAGAATAGCTAATAAAACCCAGATTTGCTCGCAACAGAAATTAGCCAAATGAAAGATGCCACACGGGATATCCTGCACATTGTCTTCTTGGCTTTTATCCTCGAGTGACACGGTCCCTGACCCAACTTATCATTCTATCCACTCTAGATCTCCCTGTCTTCACCTGTAAAATGAAGCAACAATGTGCAGCTAATGCTTATTATTGAACAATAGATCAGTCCTCAACAGATCCTTCTAGACTCAAATAAACCCAGTGCCTCTGACCCACACGGAATGAATAAAACAGCCCCCGAGGAGATCAGAGGCGTGTCGCTCTGCTCGGTTTCTGTTTTCTTGCTTGATTTGTTCAACTGAGACTGACCTCTGAGCCTTGCACATGCTAACCAAAGGTTGTATCACTCAGCTATGCTTCCAGCCCTGTGTCCTCCTATCATAGCTGGTGTCTGAGAGCTAGTGTTGGCAGCCCCTTATTCTGCTTCCTGGCCATCTGGATAGAAAGTGCTTTGCTCTCATGAGCCTTCCTGTAAAAAACCAACCCTCTGGCACTGCAAGGCCATAGGAACCTAGAGTTGTTTTTGCCGTATGTTTTGTCATAGTGACAAGGAAATTTAAGTAAAATACTGTTATTATAGATTGGAATGAGAGAATTTTGGAGAACTTGGGTGAAATAAAATACATCATATGTAGTTCACTTGTTTCTTTTTTATGTTTTTAAATGCTACTAGAAAATTTAAAATTAGGTGTGCAGCTTACATTATATTCCCATGGGCAGCTCAGTTTGACAGCATAACTAAAGGACTCGGCTATGGCAAAACATGATGTCAAGCAGAAACTTCTTTTGCACAATTTTATGAGAACATGTGTCCTGGCTGGGTTTATGTCAAGACAGCTAGAATCAACTGAGAGGAGGGAGCCTCAAGTGAGAAAGTGTCTCCATAAAGTAGGCTATAAGCAAACCTGGAGGGCATTTTCTTAACTAGCAATTGATGGGAGAGAGCCCAGCCCACTGTGGTGGGGTCATCCCTGGGCTGGAGGTCCTGGGAGCTATAAGAAAGCAGATGGACAACCATGGAGAGCAAGGCAGTAGGCAGAACTCCTCCGCGGCCTCTGCATTGACTCCTGCCTCCGAGTTCCTGCCCTCACTGCTTTTGATAATGAGCTATCACATTGACCTGTGAGTGAGGTAAACCCTTTCTCATGAGTTGTCTTTGGTCATGGTGCTTCATCGCAGCAGTAGTTATCAGTATGTCTACTGAGATTATATCCAGAGTGTCAGTTGACTCTCAACTGTTGGTTTCATCTCTCCAGTGAACCCTGAGCATACAGAGGAGATGCACACCAGGGCCTGTGTCAGGTGCCCAGAATGGTCCCAGTTAAACCAAAGTAGGGTTTCATACAGGAGATGCTGTGGGAAAGCATCCTTCCTCTAGGGAGGAGGTGCTTAGCGCCCAAGGGAGTGTGTTGTACCTCTTCATCTCTGTGAAGTCTCTAATACATATCTGCTGCGGAGGAGAGAGAGGAACTATCTCTGGGGACACTTGGGGTAGCCTGAGCTCCTTCTCCTCTCTGTGCATGCTAGTTCTGGGGAGCTCATGATCCCCTTTCCCTCTGTGTGTACAGACTCCTTGTTTGATCCTTGTAGTTATGAGATAGATACTGGGCTACAGTGGTACCTTCACAAGGAAGGGTTACCCTCTACCATGGTTCCCCAAAAGTTCATATGTAGACACTTCAACTCCAGTGCAGTACTGAAAGTTGAGACTTTTGGAGGAATGACCGGGCTCTTCCCTGAGAAACAAATTCATTCATTCACGGACTGGTGGCTTTATAGGTTATTATAGGAGAGCTTTTGTTACTAAAGCAAACTCTCCCTGGCCACATCATCCCTCCCGCCACAGTTCAAGGTAGAAGATGGCTCCAGGGAGACTCCAGTTCCTTTAGGGTGTGGCCATGCTCCTGTACATGCACACATCCAATTGGACTCGGCGTATTTGAAAAGAGAGAAAAGCACAAAGTTAAATGGAGATGGGTAAGGGGTGGGAATAGCAGGGGTGAGGATGAATATCATCAAAATCCATTGTGTGCAGTTGTAAACTTCTCAAAAAGTTGATAAATCTATTATGTTTTAAAGGAAGACCCTCAGAGGCTAAGCAGCACCTGTCACACTCTTGAACACCCCCCCCCAACTTCCAGAACCATAAGCTAAATAAGCTTCCATTCTCTATAAATTATATACTTGTTCTCAGACATTTTATCACAGCCACAGAAGAGTGTTTCACCAGAGCCTCCCTCCTGCCCTGTGCTTTCAGCTGGTAGGATAGGAGAATAAGACAGGACTAGAGCCAAGTCTCTGAGAAAACTCTGGCCTCAGTCATCAATGGACAATGTCCCATATCGCACAGCCAACAGTCACTAAGGGAAGAGAAAGAGAGAAGGTCAGTAATCCCTTCTATTGCTAATCATCACCCACACAAGCTGAGGACCTGGCTGAGAAACATGTAAGAGATTCTTCTCTGAGGGTTACGTGTGGCCCATGCCAGCCACGTGCTGATCCTTGCCTGGATCAGCCTCTCCACCCTTCCTTCAAGACCCAAGCTGTTCTTCTGGCCCCCCCCCCCCCCAACTCCTAACAACAGATCCTCTCTAACCTCTGCTCTAAAGCCACCTCAACATTGTCCTCCAGAACAGTGCCTGGCTCCATTCCACTGTCCCCACCCCAGGCTTCCTACCTGGAGAAGCCGGCTCAGCTCAGAAAACAACATTGTTTCACCCTGGCCTCTGTGAGGTTTCTGGGAACATTCAACAGCATGCTCCTCGACTTTCGTTACAGCTGCGTGCTAAGCCACAGTTGTGGCAGGCTGGAACCAAACTTCAAGCCACTTAAGTCTGGGATGTGGTGGCACACACCCATAATCCCAGCACTTGGGAAGCAGTGGCAGGAGGATTGACAAACTGGAAGTTAACCTATGCTACACAGAAAGTTTCAGGTCAGTCTGGGATCTAAACAAAATGTTTTTCAAGTCACTTTACAATGTTTCCTGAGGTTTGTTCATCTTCACATCTTCAGAGAAAACTTTGAGTGTTCCCCTTCAGAGAGCCAGGGCCCTGCCAGCCTACAGTGTCACACATCACCACTGCCTTCTACTGCTTGGTGACCTACTGGGAAGTGGTTTGCTATGTCTTTACTTTTCTGAGTGTAAGACCACAGGCAATGATGGAGACATTAAAAGAATGCCCCAAAGAAACCGATAATATAGGTGCAGATGACCTGGAGACAGAAACAAAGATCCCACCAAGGAAGTGATGTGTTAGCTAGGTCTTAGATGAGAGAAAAGAGGGCGAGATGTTTCCGACACCAGAACCTGCACCTCCAGGGTCAAAGGGTAGAAAGCAGCACAGGATCCAGGGCACCATGAGAAAGGGATTATCGTGCCTGGACTCTACGTTAGATGTACTGAAGTACTGTTGAGGAAAAACGGGAAGAGCAGGGGGAGGGGGGAGGGTCCAGACCTTGACGGGCTACGTGTGTAGCTGCAGGATTGTGTCCTTGTATGGGAAACCCACTTCAGAAGCTGAGTGGAGGCTAGCCTACTGTGGAAGGAATAAAGCAATAGGACAGATACTGGACCTCTAGAAAGGAGAAGAGATGCTGCATTGTAGACATTTACTGACCACAAACTGGATAGGTAGGAATGAGGAGTTTAACTCATTCCCCCAAATAGAAGACACCATGGGCACCCTCACTCTTGTCTCCCAATGGGGCAGGTATTGCTAATAGACTCAACTATTTTCTGTTGAGTCTAGTCTTAGCCACAGATTTCCTCCAAAGTGGCCACCGTCTTTAAGATAGCATGTAAAATGAGGCTGTTTTCTATCCTTGCCCCAGAGAAATAATGCCAATATTGACCTTAGTCTAAACTAAACATCATAAAATCTTATGATGTAAAGGTTCCTTTAAATGTAAATGTTCCTTTAAATGTTCCTTTACATGTAAACCTTTACGTGTAAAGGTTCCAAAGAAGTAAAATTCAAAATAGAAACGGGGAGGGGAGCTTGGGATTAATCTCATTCCAATTCAAAAGAATCATACTGTCCCAGTCTCTCCACCACACCCTGGAAAATATCAGCGGTTTCAAGGCTCACCCACCGCAATCTTGGCCTTCCACTTCCCACCCTCACCTGCACAAAGAGAAAGGTGCAGTCTGGTGCAGACAAGAAATCAAGTTGGAATTCCTAAAGGGATGGGGCAGACATTGCAATCTATCTGACCAACATGAGTTGTGTCCTAGCTGGGAAAGAGCTGAGGCTTCCCCACTGTCCTACCCTAGCTAGTGAGCCCAGGATGACAGCAGGACCTAGTACCATAAAGAATGCAGCTCTATGTTACTGCTGTCTCTACTCAGCTTCTGGCAGGCACCAGAAAAGCAAACACCACCAGAGTCTTTTGATCCTCCCTTCTCTGTACTTGACCTCTGTCCAGGCCTGGACTTCCTTCTTCTGGCTCAGCCCCACCTGAGAGAGCAGAAGGAAATCACTGTCAGGCCTGTGGGGGTAGATGGGTTATCGTCACTAAATCTCAGCCTGCATGGTGCAGGGTGAGGGAGTTTCCCTCCAGTAACTACCCCTCCTTCCCTGGCAGGGTGCCATAGACAGCTACCTGTTTGCTATTTGATCTCCTGTGCAAAGCTCCAAGTGGTTAAGGCCATGAAGTAGTCTGGCCCTGACACCAAGCCAGAGGAAGAATGCAGCTTCCACTTATGACACCCACCATTGTCTGTGAGGCCTGACATTCCTTGGTTCCCAGAGGAAACCTCACAAGAACCCCACCTTTGAGGAGAGACCTAATCAGTGTGGCCTTGAGGCACAACTACAGGAAGGAAGTCCTTCAAGACCAGGGCAGGGTCTCTAGTCAATGGAGGACTGAGATTTTAACCCCACCCTCAGTTTCCCTCTCTGTAAAATGGGGACTGTTGAAGTAACTGCAGGCTTTGGGGGAGGAGTTACTGCAGGAACAACCACAACACACAGTCAGGCTTAGGTCAACTTGACATAAACAAGACTCATTTGGGAAGAGGGAATCTCAACTGGGAAAAAATGCTCCTACCAGACTAGCCTATGGGAAAGATCGTGGTACATTTTATTGATTGATGATTAATGCAGAAAGATCCAGCTCACTGTGGGTGATGCCACCCCTTGACTGGTGGTCATGGGTGCTATTAAAAAGGAGACCTAGCAGACTGTGAGGAGCAAGCAAGAAAGCAGAACTCCTCTGTGGCTTCTGCATCAGTTCCTGCATACAGCTTCCTACCCTGTTTGAGTTCCTGCCCTGACTTCCCACCATTGTGGACTGTGATGTAACTAGGAGTTGAAATAAACCCTATCCTCCCCAAGTTGCTGTTGGTCATGATGTTTTGTCACAACAACATTAACCCTAAGGCAGGGGCTTAGCACATACTGTCACTTGAGCTGTGGCTCACCAGCTCCTGGTATCCAGGTGATGGAGCTAGCCATCCCTCAAGGTGGTCCTCCTAGCCTTTGAAGAGAACAAGAGGCCTGGAGTCACCACACCTTCCCATCAGGCAGCAGGAAGCTTGTGAGGTTTCCACTGTGGGAGGAAGTTCTACATCAGCCCATCAACCAGTGTTGTAGAATGTGCATGAGAACTATACCCCAACAAGCTTGAGTGTTCAAAGCCTGGTCGACAGCTGGTGGCGCTGCTTCAGATGGCATCAGAAGCTTTGAGAGAGAGGACCTAGCTAGAGGAGGTAAGTCACTGGAATGTGACTTTAAATTTAGACTTGCCTGGGGCTGAAGAGATGACTCAGTGATTAAAAACACAGGGTGCTCTTCCAGAGGACCTGGGTTTGAGTCCTAGCACCCACATGGTGGGTCACAACAGTCTGTAACTCCAGTCTAATGCCATTTTCTGCCTGCTGCAGACACCAGCATGCAGCCGGTACATAGACATACATTCCAGAAGAACACACTTACACACAAAATAAAAATCTAAAACTAAATAAATCAAGTTAGACTTGCTCCCCCATCCCTTCTTTACTGTCTGTTTTCTTCACACCTCCTCAGCCACAAGTTATTGATGTCATCATGTTCTGCCTCAGGACATGGATCCTAGAGACTGCAGCTCAAGCCCTCTGAAACCATGAGTTAAGATAAATTATGCCCCTATCATTGCTACATTTCTGCCTGGTGGCTGGCCACAGCACTGCCAAGTCTAATGTACCAGGATCACCCCCAGGGCCAGCTGAAATTACAAACAAGGCAGTTGTGGATCCTCAGCCACACCCTGTTCAGATTCCTGGAACCCCAATCTTTTACTAATGTCAGACCCCACACGACCTCATCCCCACACAATAAAACCAGGCTATCCAGGCCTCCCAAAATGGGAACAAGCTGTGGCTTTCCCATGTGAACAGTGATGTAAGTTGTGAGAACAGAGAGGGACCAGGAGCCCCATCCTGTGGCTGGCTGGCTGATGCCACTCAGTTAAAGGAAGCATGGGAGTTTCCAAGCAGAGATCAACAGTGAATTGTCTGGTGGGGAAAAGGAGGCTGCTTACTTTTTTTTTTTTTTTTTTTCCTGATTGGACTAAAACTAGTGTGGGGCTTTTCACGAGGTTGCAGTAGTGCCTCAGGGTGTGTCTGCAAGACATTTTTTACAACTATGCACCACTCAAAAGCAGGTGCACTGACCCACAGCTGTTCTGGAACTAGCAGCAAGGAGAAGGAATGCGCATGCCTACCCGTGTCTCTGCTCAGGCTGAGTTCCCCACATCCTGAGTTCCAGCCACTGGACTCAGTCCACCCACATCCTGAGTTCTAGCTTCTGGTAGTGAGAAAATCCCCTCACTACCAGAAGGGAATTTCTAATGGGGAAGGAGTGTCTGAAATAGACGCCTCTGCTAGCATTAAATCCCCCTCTATATCTGTCTATGCCCAAGAGCACTAAATACCTCAATCTCAGAGTCCCAGTGGTCCTGGAGGCTCATTAGTGACTCATCCACCAACTCATTCACTTATTCACCAAGAAAGTGTTCCCTGGGCCCTTTCTGAACTACAGGAGTCAGGTTTATGCCATGGAGGAGCCCAGCCCTCCAGGACTCAGTTTATCAAAGAAACACAGAATCTGAGTTCATCCAGCTTCATGACAAGTGCTCCAGCCAGAGGGCTCTGGGAGCCTAACGAGTGAAAGCCACGTGCCCTTCGGAGGGCACCAGCAACCACTCAGTTCCTCATCTGTAAAATGGGCATAAGAGTCATGTGGTTAAGTGAGCAATGCAGAGGGCCTTACTGTGGTGCCTGACTCATCCCAAGTGCTCACAGGGTTGCATATGTACTTGAGATCCGAGCAGTGGCTGGAATATGGGGTCTGGGTGAAAGGAGATAGGTGATAGAAGTGTGTGCCCGAAACAAGGGGACATCGTGGGTAAGAACAAACAGCGAGCATCTCTTACACAAGTATATTCGTTAAGAGAAGTGAGCCCATCCCTAATACTGCTTGGAGGACCAGAAACCAGAGGCCAGGATAGAACCAAACAGACTGGGGTGGAGGTGGGGGTCAATGAAATAATTCCTAATGCTATTCTGCGATATTCTGCTATACTCATAGGTTGATGCCTAGCCCAGTTGTCACCAGAGAGGCTTCATCCAGCTACTGATGGAAACAGATGCAGAGAACCACAGCTGAACATTCATGGAGTTCAGGAAATCCTGCTGAAGACGGGGAGGGACTGTAGGAACCAGATGGGTCAAGGATACCACAAGAAACCCCACAGAATCAACCAACCTGGACTCACAGGGGCTCACTGAACTATCAGGAAGCCTGCATGGGTCTAGCCTAGGCTCTCTGTACATGTTATAGTTGTGTGGGTAGGTATCTTTGTGATGCTTCTAATAGATGAAGCACAGGCTGCTTCTGATGGGTTTGCCTGCTTTGGGGACCCTTGTCTCCTAGTGGGTTGCCTTTCCCAGCCTTAATTTGAGGGAAGGTGCCTAGTCTTACTGGAACTTGATATGCCATGTTTGGTTAATATCCCTGAGAGGTCTTCCCTTTGCTGAAGGGAAACTGAGGGAAGAGGTGAGGAGAACGGAGAGGTGGGGGTGGAGAGAGGAGAAACTCC
This sequence comes from Rhynchomys soricoides, assembly GCA_019843965.1. Classification (NCBI taxonomy): domain Eukaryota; kingdom Metazoa; phylum Chordata; class Mammalia; order Rodentia; family Muridae; genus Rhynchomys; species Rhynchomys soricoides. The sequence continues at coordinate 7,013,966 of JADRCH010000089.1, forward strand.
GGCCAGGACATAATACATGAGACAATAAATTGAGGAGGGGGGAGAGTGATCCTCTCAAGCCACGCCTTCTAGCTATTATCCAGCACTGGCATGTGCCCATAGGTGGTACCAAGTGGTACTTAAGCCTCTGTGTTTTCCCAGGCAGAATGGCCAGGACGTTTGAGGGCAGTGGCCATCTTTGCTCTGGCGGGATCCTACAGACCTGAGACAGACTAAACGGTCTTATTTCTTGGATCCTTCAAGATTGACAGGACATTCCCCCCACCCCTTTTCCTTCTTTCTTATGCTTTACCATCACTTTTACCCAGGGGAAAGTGTGGGGTAAGCCATTGGAGATGCTTGCCTGTAGATTAAGTAGAGAAACACAGGCTGGACCACAGGACTCGGGTTCAAGTTCCAGCTCTGCCACGTGGTAACACTACAGCTTTGGATGCCACTTGGTGCAGTCCCGACAGCTCACTGGACTCCTGGCAGGGGCAGATACAGGGCACAGGGGGTCAATGAGGTACAATAGGATTGTGGAGAGGACAATGGGGTGGGGTACAATTAAAGGGGTTGGTGAAGGACGGTTGGGTAAGAGTGTTGGAAGTGATGTACAGTTGCTACCCAGACTGGTTCTCACCACTATGAAACAGGCCCTAGGATCTGGGGCTTTTAATGCCCAAACCAGAACAGTCTGGGGCACACAGACATGAGTTGGCCACCCTGGAAATCCATCCCGACTGAGTGCCTTTTTCTCCCTTTCCACCATTTACCTCACAACCTCTTTAGCTCCCCAGGATTCCACGAAGGGAAGAAATGAGGCAGCCCAGGCACTTACAGGACCTAGGCCTGGGAAAATGGAGAACTTCGTTTTCCAAGATGTCAGAAAAGTGGCATGTATGGCCTCTTGTGGCACTGACAGATGCCCTTCAGTGACAGAGCAGTTCTTCTCTGTGGACCTAGGCTTCAGAACGTCCCGAGTTCAGAGTGGTGACATTTAACAGCTGCTAGAGTAGCGGTTCTCACCCTTCCTAACGCTGAGACCCTTTTTTTTTTTTTTTGGTTTTTCAAGACAGGGTTTCTCTATTTATCCCTGGCTGTCCTAGAACTCACTCTGTAGATCAGGCTAGCCTCAAACTCAGAAATCTGCCTGCCTCTGCCTCCCGAGTGCTGGGATTAAAGGAGTGTACCCACCACTGCCTGGCTACGATGAGACCCTTTAACACAGTTCCTCATGTTGTGGTGACCCCCAACTGTAAAACCCTTTTTGTTGCTACTTTGTAACTGTAATTTTGCTACTGTTATAAATCATAAAGTAAATATCTGATATGCAGATGGTCTTAAGCAACCCCTGTGAAAGGGTCATTTGACCCCTAAAGGAGTCATCAGCCACAGGTTGAGAAGCACAGCTCTAGACACTAACCCACCACTGCCTTGCAAGAGCTCAGTGGACCAGCCAACCTGACATTGGCCTGCTTGGGAAAACAGAGCAGGGTCTGCAGAGGGTGCCCTTGGCCAGGACTCAACCCCATCCATGCTGGGAAACTCGAGAGAGACCCCAGAGGCCTCTGCCCAGTTCTCTTGGGTGTGCCCTGACTTCAAGATTGCAGCAGGCTCTCTGCCATCATCAGAGAGATTCTGTGGTTTCAGTTACCAGCCTCCACTTGCGTCCTGGTCCGAGCTTGAATGCCAGGCTATATTAGGTCATGCAAGCAAGGCCTGTTGTTCTTTCTCATTAACCACACCATGCACCATCAAGGGGTGGTAAAAACTGAGACAATGCCAGAGGGTGAGGTTCCCTCCTGTGTGCCCAAATGCTACCTCCATAAATATGTCACATCTGGAAATCCAAGAGCCTATCACTTCCGCTATAGTCTGGGACCGGTCTGGGACCAGGGATAAGTGACTGAACAAGCCTGAGGCCCGTGGGACTTGTGCCCTCATCTGGGTTTACCATCTACTCCAGCTGCTCTGAGTCTGTCACCATAAAATCATGCTGAACACCTGGTTTCTTCTGACTCAAGGCAGGACCAAGGCACACCACTGCTGAGTGGGTCAAATCTACCTCCTCAGTGCAGCCCTTCTTGTCTATCTTGTTCCTGTGCAGACCCACAGCACTTTAAAATACACACCTTTTGTTCTATCATTTCCAAGGCAAGACACGACACGGATTGTTCACATGGTACAACCTCCTCCTCAGACTTACCCATGGAAGGGGAGGCAGGATACCCATTTCCCAGATGAATAAGCTGAGACTATGAATGGGGAGGTGATGTCATCATACAGATAACATATTAAAGGAGGATTGCTGCTTATTTCATGGGCACAGGAGCTTGGCTCAGGGTCCAGGCCCTCCTTTCTCAATGGGCTGCAGTGATACCCAATGACATTGGCTTCTTCTCCTCAGTGTATACCCTCTGGAGAGGGGAAGAACTGGAAGTTCTTCTGTACTTAACTCCTGCTCCTAAGCTCACAGATTATAGGCAAGGACAGTGGAGAGGAAATTCTTTCAGTGACTAGCCACTGTGGTTGGTCCTCTCTTCCTGTGCAATCTTAGCGCTCTCTCTCTCTCTCTCTCTCTCTCTCTCTCTCTCTCTCTCTCTCTCCATCTCTCTTTATCCCTCCCTTCCTCTCTCTCCTGCCTTTGGGATTCAGTATGCAATAGACACCAGTCCCCCAGTTCTCCAAGGTCATCTGTGGACTGGGCAAAGGAACAGAGCTGTTCATCTGTTGGTCCACGAGCTTCCTTCTTGATCAATAACAGATCAGATCATGATGCCAGTATTCCCAGGACTATGGCTCCTGGAAGTAGGTAGCAGTCAGGCTAAAGCAAAAGGAGTCGGGGTGGAGACCCAGGTCAATGTCACTCTTTGGAAACAGGGCTGAAACATAAGATGCAGCATCCACAAGATTCAGTAAGATTGCAGACAGTGGGGGGAGTCATGGATCAAACCTAGATGTCCTTGATATATACACAGGAAGGACAATGACAAGTCCTTTATAGTCTGTGGGTCAGAACACAGACCCCTACCAGGATGCCACAAAAGAGCTGGCCCAGGGGAAGAACCTCGAAGTAACATGGTAATTCTCCTTGCTTAGGAGAATTGTGGTTACTTCTGTTTCCAAATCTCTAATTCAAGTTGTGAAGCCAAGATCATCCTGTTTGAGGGTCTGTGGAGCTGTAAGCACTCATTAAACAAAAGATTGGGGTTCCAGAATCTTTTCTTGGAATCTTCTCCATTCTTCTGAACCTAATTTCTGACTTTAGATTCTTCCTTCCCTCAAACCTATTGGCTACCCAAATCTACCCGACAATAAAAGCCTTAAGGTCAACAAGTCCATAGCAACCACCTATCCTGGGTGACATACTAGACTTCAGTTGGAGAGTGAGAAGGGCTTTTAGAACAAATGGAAGGGAGAAATAGAGGAAAAGAAAAAATATCAAACAATACGGTAAGAAAAGGGTCTGAGCTCATCCTCTAAGGTGCTGCATTTGAGCAGCCCAGGTAGGTCATAAATGGAAAGCAAAGATGGACAAATGGTGCAAGCCAGTGACCTCCCATGTACCTTGGGAAGACAAGAGAAGTAAGTCCCCAGATGTGATTCTCTCTTGGGCTGCACAGCTTAATATTGAACACAGCTGCAGATCCCAGGGTTCAAACTCAGAACCACAAAGACCCACACAGACCACCCATGGGAATTGTTGGCATGAGAGGATGTGCTAGCCAATCATTATGTCACAGTTTTGAAAGCTGATTTTTCTTTAGACTTGCAAAGGGACAGAACATACCTGCCAAAAGCTAGTAGCTCCAGTGACAAAAGCTGTCAGCTCATCTGGTCCGTCTTATAACTTGATGGAAGAATACATCCCGAACTTATTTCAACAAACTTGAACCCATTCCTAGGTTTTACCATGAAACAAATCTCTAGGAAGCCATAAGTCCTGTTCAGATATGGGCATTCTTTAAGCCATCTTTCTAATGATTGTAACTGTAAGACCATTTTTGGAATCAGGAATCATCTGTGAAAACTGCTAGTCTGTCCTCTGCAAAAACACAGGAAGGAGAAATTGAGTCTGGGAACTGAAGACCCAGATGACTAAAGATCTGTCTCCTACACAATCTAGGAGTTGGTGGATAGCTGCAAGTTCCTCCTGGGTCGTATTAAATAACTGTATCAAATACTCTCCCTTTGACCGCTAGAGGGTAGCAGGTTTGATCTTGGATTGATGTACTGTAGACATGTTCAAAGACCTTAGTGTAGCGAGTTGATAGTAAAATAAGAACCAGTGGCACTTGAGCAAACATGTAAGCCTCTCTGAAAAGTGTTAATGAGTTCCAGAAGGCAAGCAAGGGCAGAGGTGGTGGGGAGCAGAGTGGGCAGAGAAGACAAACAGTTATGAAGTGCCAAAGATGAGAGACTAAAGTCCCTAGTTGCTAGCAGAGTTATAGAGAAGTTGACAAGCCCTAGGGACAGAAAACTATAACAGGAACAGTAATAGGAGCCATGATCTGATACTCGAAGCATAGGTATCATAGCGTTGTTGTCCCTGACTGCCAATACTACTGTTTGCTGCCAAGAACAGAAAATTACAATAGCTTGAAGGGCCAGGCAACTAGAAATCAAAACCTCCAACATGTCACATAGAGCCAAAGTCACTGATCTATGGAGCCTGGGTCCATGAGCCTCTAGCCCTGAGGTCTCAGAGCTGCAAGCCTCAGGGTCTGTCGGTCCATAAGCATTTGGCTCTCAGAGACACAGGTCTGCCAACAGTAAAAGAACCTCTTCACATCTGGTCATAGTGTCTGAATAGAGCAAATAGACCCCAGCTGATTAGTAACAATGGGGTGATATTTGCCAGAGCTTTCTTGGTTGCAAGTGACTGGGGACCTAATTTAGATCAGCTCAAGTAAAAGAAAGGGAAGTTATCATCTCGGGAACTTTTTTAAATTAAGGATAGGTCACACTTCACACACAATCAGACTTGGGGCTCCGTCAGTATCATGAAATGTGTTTCTTTCCTCTGTCAGAGTTTGATCATCTCCCGTGATGGCTTCAGATGATGGGTATGCTCAGCACAGGCAGTAGCAAAGATCCTCTGCCCCCCTCTCCAAACTACCCCAGCCAGCCTTTGGCATTTCATTTCCTAAGCACTGTAGTCAGGGCTGGGAACTCACTAGCTACCAGCCTGGATTTAGCTTCTTAGGTTGCCGTGAAGCCCATCCCAAACCCATGGACTGAGAGTGATGGTTTGTCAGTGTCTCTGTTTGTCAGAACTTCCATCTTTTTTCACTGTGTGAATCACCGGATAAAAGCTTAAAGGAAGAAAGGCTTGTTTTAGACCATGGTTTCAGAGTTGGTAGCACATGGCAGGCTGACTCGATGGCTTTCAGGCTTGTGGCGGGGCATCATTGAGGCAGAGGGCATAGCAGACAAGCATTGCTCAGCTCATGGTACCCTGGAAGCAAAGAGGAATAGCAGAAAGGGGCCGGGTCAAGATCTATCTTTTGAGGACATTCCCTAAACAACTCCTTTTCTCCCACAAGAGCCTGCCTTCTACAATTTCACCAACCAATGGTATGTGTTATGGCAGAACCTTTCCCTAAGGAAAAGAAGAATTCAAGGGACCAATCAATGGGTAGTGGATAAAGAAGGTGGGCTAGGAGTTTTAGAGAGGAGGGGAATGTGAGTAGAATCCATAGCAAGAGAACTTCAAGATGGGCAGTTGATGTATGGGGCTAGCCAGGGAGGCGGTGAGTCTACCAGGCCCAGAGAGTAGCCTGCCATAGCGTGAGATGATATATATATATTACAATGAATAGATTTTGAATTTATCAGTGGATATTGGGACAGAACCCTCATGGTTTAATCTACAGAAATACTATGTCAGCACAACCAGAGATGTTTTTTGGTTTTTGGTTTTTGGTGTTTTTTTTACTAATTTCCTAGATGTCTCTCAATCCAATTAAGTCAACAATTGAGATGAACCATGACAGTCTGAACATACACATGAAGCAATCTTGTTATATAAGAAATATACTTGGGGGCTATAGAGATGGCTCAGCAGCTAAGAGCACTGACTGCTCTCCCAGAAGTCCTGAGTTCAATTCCCAGCAACCACACAGTGGTTCACAACCATCTGAAACAGGATCCGGTGCCTTCTTCTGGTGTGTCTGAAGACAGGGACAGTGTACTCAGATGCATAAAATAAATAAATAGACGGGGGGGGAAGAAATATACTTGGTAGGCAAACCACAGCTGTGTACCATGGAGCTTATGACAAGGGATCGATTTTCACATAGACTCCGTCATATGCATGACCTTGAGGCAATACAGAGAGAAGCCAGCCATCCTATTATTTTTACCTGTTTCCTCTGCCCCTGTGTAGGAAATTTCTAGGAGTACTGAAGAAAAGCTGTGGATATAAAGAAAGTGAAACACAGTTTCTGGTTTCTTTGGAGACTCAGTTGTGTCGTGGGATGTTTTTCTGGAGGCTGTCTTATTCGGAGGACATTTTGCTGAAGCAGATATGGGGGGGATGTTTTGCTGAGAACAGACATGTGGTATTCTCTGGAAGCTTCCTGGAAAGGAGACATGTGGTATTTTGCTGGAGGAGATGCTTGAGAGGACATGTGATGTTTGGAAAGAATGTAAGTATAACCCAACAGACAGTAGATGATGCTGTGGCCTTGGTTCACCTTGCCACCCTTTGCTGGTCTTCTTTGGGTTTTGCTGATTCCAGTCTTTGCTGACTACAAGCTTTCTTTGCTGATCATCACTCATCATGTCTTCATAGAAAGAAATGCACCAAAGAATGTCTCCTGATATTCCAGTGGCTTCTTGCAGATTTTGAAGAGTCTAGCAGATTTGGTAGAGCCTTAGGGTTTCTTCTGGATTGAACAGCCATTGCTGATTTGTGTACAGTGTTTACTAGTAGATCGAGCTACTGCTGCTGATTCATGTGAACTGAACTGCTGATATCCTGACAACAAAGATTGGAATCACCCCTTAAGAACTGTTTCTAACTAGGTCCATGCTCTCCTTTGCTCTATTAACCTTTCCTTCCCACTACCCCCAGTGGGTGGTGGGCTAGAAGGGAGGTTAAAGTATTTAAGAAGCCTCGCTAAAGTAGGTTTGAAAAATCTAAGCCTACAGCAAAGTAAAAATAAGTGTCCTACACAATAAAGAACTTGAGAGGTACAGCCTATTGGAAAGGATCACATGAATTCTGTGTCTCCATTTGGTTCCCATGGTCTTTCCCCAGCCATGGGAGGTGGTGCTCAGACCTCATCTGCAAAGCTGGGAGCAGCCAAATGAGTCATCGTACTTTCTACAGGAAGGCCCAGAAACTGGGTCAATGGAGGAATTCCCAAGATCTTCACCACTGTTTCTGGGACAGAAAGCAGAGCACTGGTGTCATTAAGCAAGTATCATCATCAAGAGGAACAGGTACCCATAAGACAATATCAAATACCAAATCTAAAGCCTAGACAACTGAAAATATGAGAGAGTAATCACAGTGGTCAGAGATCACCATAACAACAGAGCATGTGCTCTGACAGCATAAAGCAAGTGAGGAGTGAGAGGGTCAAGATGAACACTGAGAACATGGAGTGAGGCCATAACTGCCCACACATGAGCAGCAGTGGTGATGAGGAGGTCCAGGCCTTGCCAGAGATGAGTCCTAGGACCCGGGACCTTGGACACAGGACACAGGACACAGGAGGAACCGTTTCCATGTACCCAGAGCAACACTGACCTTGATGTTGTCTTTCAGCAGGCTCCATTGCACTTGTTGTTGCACACAGCAGGAGGCTGCCATGAAGATGAATATGGATCTCTGAGCCTTATAAAATAGTCCATGCCTTTCCCTTTCTGGTGCTTCCTACCAAAGCACAACTAGCCTTAAAGAGTGGAAGCCATGTTTTATTTATGACAAAATAAGCACTATTCTCTCTCTCTCTCTCTCTCTCTCTCTCTCTCTCTCTCTCTCTTTCTCTCTCATGCACACACACATGCATACACATGCATGCATGCACCCATGCACGCAAACACACAAGCAGGCAGACACATGAGTCAGCCCCTCCCACGAATTCAACATCTATAGATCAAAAAGTGAAAAGTATTCAGAACATATACTACATACGTGCTAAACACGTATGTGTTCCTGTTATTCCTCCAATGGAAGTATAAAATATACCTCTTTGCATATCATTAATATTGTAGTATATAACACTGATATCTAAGGTTATAGGGAACACAGAGAAAAATTAAAGCACATGGGAAGGTGATACAGACTATACATTATTTCATATAAGGAAATTGATCATCTGTTGAGGGGAATATTAAAAAAAAGAAAAGAAAAGAAAGAAAGAAAGAAAAGAATATAGCAAGTTCCCAAGCTGTGCCCTGGTTCTCTCAGCCCCATCAGCCTGGCCAGCCGTGCACTGGCTGGCAATGGCTGACCTGCTTTTATCTTGTGGAGCTCTGCTCCATGATCTCTCCACCCAACTCACTAGGTTCCCACTGGCAGGTCGCTACCACACCAGCCCCATGCTTCAAAACCCCCACGGCCTCTGTGGTGCACCTCAGGCAAACCCACACTTTACTGCTGTACCTTTCTCTCTGGAACCCAGATGATCCCCCCTGCGTGAAGGAAAATGCAGCACAAAGTTAGTTCAGAAACAATGGTAACTCGATCTCTGGGCGCAACAACTAAACCTAATCTTGTAAGTTTAATTAAATCTAAATCCTCCGGAGGCGAATCCTGATGGAGCTGCCATGATACCAGGAAACTCTAGCAGCTACATCTTACCCCTTATTCTGTCCCTGTTCCAAAAGGACCTTCTCTCTCTCTCCTGCTTCCTCTCCTCATCCCTCCAATTTGGAAGTCCCTCCTACTCACCCAGTGATTGGCTTCTTCAGTCATTAGGGGATTGTTTCACAAGAAGTCACTTGAGTATGTAACTCACTCCTTGTCCAAAGCCCCTCCTAGGAGGGCAGAATTAGCATCAAAATACAAACAGCCCCAAGGCTATCCACAACAATCATCCCCAGAATTTGGTATCCAAGCAGACTCTAGAATCAGTTATCATAGACATTAAGTGATTAATTTATATAAAATATACACACAAATGCATATATGTGCACACATCTTCTGCCATGTGTTTGTATAAAGTGCACAGTTGTTTTCCCAGAGGATGCCTCCAGGACCTTGCATGTCTCAGGCCCATCCAGGACTCCTTAGCCAGCAGGATAGTCCTAGCGTATCTTTACTAAAGATAGAATCTTTACTACCCATTCTATCTTTAGTCTTTGACTGTTTTAGGTTCTCAGAAGTCAAAAGCTCTGTGATCCTATTGGGTTCAATCTTTTTTGTTTGTTTTGTTTTGTCTTGTTTGAAAAAGGCCTCACCATGGCTCAGGCTAGCCTGGAACTCTCCATGCTGGCACCTTAGCCTTCCAAGCACTGGGATTATAGAATGCGCTACCAAGCCTGCCTCTTACTCCTGTATCAACATTAGGGGGTATTTAAGGAGCAGGAATGGTGGTCACCTGAAAACAGGACACTCCTCTTCAGGACAACACTGCTCTGCTCCAAAAAGACATCCTTTCTGTAATACACATCAGCTTCTCTCTCTCTCTCTCTCTCTCTCTCTCTCTCTCTCTCTCTCTCTCT
>JADRCH010000089.1:7027095-7046030 GCA_019843965.1 Rhynchomys soricoides
CCCCCCAGGAGAGCACAGGTCTTTCAGCAGTCAGGCTGCAAGAGAAATAGCCCAAGAGATCAAATCCCCGTTGTCAATCCTCTGAAGCACTCTCTTTCAGGGCTGATGAGGGTCCCACACAAACCTTCCAGTCCATCCCACTTCTCAGAAAAGCTTCCTAAGCAAAGGCCTCCCAGCTCCCAAAATGGAGAGGGGAAGGTGAGCAACTGAACCGATGCACCCAATGCCACACCCAATGCCACACCCAATGCCACACTCAGCCCAAGCAATTGTCTCAAAACACCAGTGACTCCTTGTCCAAGTTACACCTGTTCAAAACAAAAAACACAGCTACATGCATGGGACCTAGATGCATTGTCTAGGTTTTAGTGTTAATGTAACACACCTAGAGTCACCTGGGAGCCTCTCGATCAAGAATCATCTAGACCAGATTAGCCTGTGAGTATGTCTGTGGAAGATCATCTTGATGGTTACTTGACCCAGCCCACTGTGGGTGTCACAGTTCCCTAGGCAGGGGATATTAAACTATTTAAAAATGAAAAAGGCCAGCTGAGTAATTGAGCAGCAGGGATATGTTTATTTCTCTTTACTCCTGACTGGATGTCATGTGCCCTGAGTGCCTGCCATGACTTCTCTCAAAGCTGAGCTATAACCTGGAACAGTAATACAAATAAACCCTTCCCTCTTCCAGGTTGGTTTTTGACCGGATTTGTGTCAAGGCATCAGCAGTGGACCTTTCCTCTCCAGGCACCTTTCTGTAGACTCTGAGGAAAGAGTCACTCCATTCCATCAAGTTTCAGAAGGGAAAGAATTAGGTCCATGGAGAGAGAAGTAAATATGAAAAGATGTAGGAAAGGCTTGTCCCAGAACAGAGTTGATAGTGTCTCAGATCATCGAGTTGATAGTAGAGTGTCCCAGATCAGCCAGTTGATAGTGTGTCACAGGTTCCCTAATGTCCTTGGAAACAAATGACTATTCTTGAGAACTCTAGACAGGCAAGCACTGGAGTAAGTAGGTAAGAGCCAGACGTACGACTTACCAGATTCTCTGATTTCAAGAGGAACTCTGGGTGGAGACATCCTGCAAATATGAGCATGCAGTATGTGCCATGGGTTCTCCTGTGAATCTCCCTCCCACCCACCCACCACCCCGTTTCACTTTAAACCACCCTTCCCACTGCTGGGAGTAGATAAGGCCGATGAGGTGGGAAACCCAGCTCCATGAGCAGGCTGTTCTCTGTACCACCAAGGCCAACTGGTAATTCTCCAAAAGGATGTTTGCTTTTAGCCACAAACAGGAACCTCGAAGACAAAAACTACCCGGAAAAAATATCTGTTCACAGAGGCGGGATCCATGGTGCAAACAGGGACAGTTCTGGGTCTGCACAGAAACTGGCAATGCCTGCTAGGTGACCTCTTCGGGGGGGAGGGGTGGTCAGGCTTCTCTGGGTGTCATTATATTGGCCCCCTAGCATCTCTAGCTTGGGTGACTGACACGCATTCCGAGGCAGTTTCTACCCAGTGGCCACAACGATTGTTCCAAACAAATTCGACCGTTACCCTCTCTCATCTAAAAAGATCTCAATAGCTGCCATTGCCTCCAGAATAAAATCTTTCACCAGCAGCTTCATGCATGGTCTAGCCTGTGCTCCTCTCCATTCACTCTCAACAGCACACCATCCTCCCAGAGGAATCTTGCTCAAACATGGGACCCCTCTTCCATCCAGTTGCCCCTCCCCATCTCCTTGTCTGACTCATTCCAACCTCTGCCTCAGTTGTCAGCTAGCTGTCTACTTCTCCGAACAATCTTCTCTGTGCCTTAGCCCAGCTCAGGTTCTCCCACTGGGAACCTGTGTCTTCATCTGTCACTGCTCTGGTGCCATTGGTATTGGTCTCCCTCACAAAAGCAAGAGCTCTGATCTCGTTCACTACGCTGCCCCCAACTCTACCGGTTTGATCAGGGTTTAAAAATATTTAACTATTAAATGAGAGAAAGAATGAAGAAGAGAATCTATCATTGCTGTTACTTTGATGTCTCTATGCCTCTACTAAAACCAGAGTATTGAGAGAGAGAGACAGACAGACAGAAGACAGACAGACACAGAGACAGAGACAGAGACAGAGACAAACAGAGACTGAGACAGAGAGTTCTAAACATGTGTCCAGGGAATATACTAAGACAACAAGTGAAAGTCCAGAGATGAAGAGTGAGCAGCAAAATCCCCCATGTATCCAGGGATATCTGATGACACTGGCTTGGGCCAGTCCCCACTTCTCTGCAACCAGTCTTTGACCTTAATAGCATCTTTTCTATGCAACTTAGCTGCTGCTTCTTGGCCCCTGAAGCTCAGGCTGTGACATATAAAACTCCTAGAGAACTATGGCTAGGATTCTCAGGGCCTCCCCAAGTGTCAGGGAAGGAGAACAAGTGGATGGTGTGTGGGTGTGGGTGTGTGCACACCTATCTGTCTATGTGTCTATGTGTGCAGACACACACACACACACACACACACACACACACAGTAAGCCATGCTCGGAACAATATGGATACCGAAGGACCTAGCCAGCTAATTCTACTTTGTGTTCAAACTCCATCTTATGTCCAGCCTGTCCTCAGTTTGAACTTGGTAAGTGAAAAAACCACAGCTTGGTTCCAGGAACCAAGACACCCCACCACCCCTCCAAGTAACAGCCACTCCACCCTTAATAAGGGAAAATGCCCAGTGTCAGGTCCAGGGCAAATAACTCAAGTTATAGCAAAGTTTATGATGTTAGCTAGAATTTCATGCAAGCTATGCTTTCTAAAATGCCAATCAATCATCTAACTGCCAAGTTAGAAAGCCCCTTACCCAGCTTCAACTGTATAAAAAATAAGGCTGACATCAGCCAGCTCAGCACCGTCCACACCCATCCACCTTGTTGGAGAGGTAGGAGAGGCTGAACTCGAGCTTGAATAAAGACTCTTTGCTTTGGCATATGAGTTGGACTCTTGGTGGTCTCTGTGGTCTGTGGGGACCCCGAGGTCTGGGCATAACAGATACAGACTCTTAGATCTACAAACGAGAAACAAAGGTCTCTCTGTGTGTAGTTTCTGTTTGGTTGTTTGCTTGCTTGCTTGCTTGCTTGCTTGCTTGCTTGCTTGCTTCTTTCTCTACAACTAGCTGCCCAATGATCTAAGCATCCGACCCCTGGACAAACTGCAGGAGTTAGGTAGCTCCCCTCACTCTGGTTCAGCTCCCCAAGTGCTATCACACTACCTAGTCCTGGCTTCGTTTCAGGTCTGATATTAAATGTTCTGTACTTGCCTCTGCCACGGACCCTGAGCTGGGCCCTCCCTGGAAGGCTGATCCTGGGAGCTCCCCTTACTCTGAGTCTTCAGTGAGGACTGCCACCAGCAGATCAAGGTGCATGAGTGAGAGATTCTCTGCTTCTCTTCCTGACCAAAGCAGCTTGGCAATGGCTAACCCTCCCTCCCCCCACCCCCGCCACCCCTAACACACCTCCTCATCAGTGGTGTCTACCAGCACCAACCTTGCAGACTGAGTTGAGGTAGTTTAATCAGAAACTCCCTTGCCCATTCCCTTGGGCCTAAGGGTGCTGAAAGCCCCCAACTGCGTCCCTTGAGGCATTTCTCAGCTCTGCCTGCTCTTGTGAACAATCCTTCAGCTTCCCTTCATTTATCCCCTCTCAGTATTGCTCTCGTTTTTTGCTCAGACTCAAAATTCAAAGAGGACCTCCATTTCTAGCTTTGATGGAGCTGGAAAGCACACTAAAAGCCTCACCAGCCTGGCCTTCCTCCATCCCTGAAATTCCTTGTAGCTGGATAACTCTTCTCTTTGGTAGAAAGCAGGAAAGTATGTGTGCAGAAGAAACCAGCACTGAGAACTAGTGTTGGCCTATCCAGAATGCCCACGTCCATCATTGCTGATCTAGCTCAGTACTATTGCCCTGGTCAAGGGAAACTCTGTGGCCGCAGGAAGCCTGCTCTAAGCTTGAGGAAAGGTTTCTCACAGTTAGAATCTGTGAGCCAACCTCACACTCCCCTTAGCATCCCTTTGCAAGTTTCTTCTCTGGCACGCATGCCCACCTCTCTATAGTCTAGATCTTCTGCCCCAGACGTGCCAGCTCCTGTGTATCCATACACAGAAAACACTCACACACAGAGACACATTCATACAAGTGTATGCATACACCCAGGCAGTCCCATGGAATCACACACATACACTCATACATGCTCACATGCGCACATGCACACACACACATACAGGCAAGTTTGGCCCACATCTGAAAACCACAACACAACTCCAATCCTTATTGAGTACAATACCCCTGAAAATGAGTGTCCTCAAGAATTGGGCCTGTCTCTACACATGCTTCACCTAACAGAGACAGAGGAGAGCAGATTTAGTATTTCATATCAACTTAAAACTGGATCAGCAGGAAAGCCCCTAGAGATCCCTGAGCCAAGTGTCCCAGCAAACATGATTGGCTACAGCTTGTGTAACACAGCACACCAAGTCACCAAAGGGACCTGTCAAAATTATTTTATATGGACTGACACATTCTGTGTATTTAGGAACACACACACACACACACACACACCAGCACCACCACCACAACAACAACAGCAACAACTTAAGGAAAAGAGACCATGAATTTGAAAAGATAAAAAATTCAAGGAGGTAGTATAGGCGGAAGGAGGTGGAAGGGTTTGAAGGGAGGAAAGAAAAGGAAAAGATGTAATTACAATCTTAAAAACTCTTTTTAGAAGACACTATATAAATGATAACTAGATAAACAGGTAGATGACAAGCACTAACTAGATAACGGGTGGATGCACAGATCCATGGATAGACTAGAGATAGATTTAATTAGGTCCACAGAACACGTCTAAAGGACACTAGACAAAGCAGCAAGTTTCCTTTTACAAATCCCTCCAAGAGATAAGCTCAAGGTCCCACAGCTAGTCGACAGCAAAATGAAGACCAGAGAGCAGGCTTCCTGATCCTTCTTTCCCTTTCTTTCCAACAGGCCATTCGCTTTTCTGTATCAAACTCCGTCAATTGAAGTGATCGATGCTGTGTCCAAACTGAACTCTGGTGTTTGTAACTCTATGCAGTGCTGTGGCCTGGTTCCCATTATAGAGACACCCTTTGCTGAGGTGGGGCTCTTTGCATCCCAGACTCCCAGGTCCATTGAAGAGTGTCAGAACCCAGGGTAAGGTACTGAGGGCAAGCTGGCTCTCAAGTCCGGACTCAGGAGAAAACATTGCCCTGGATTCCTGGATAAGAATAACAATTCTTTTAACGGATATCCCATGTAGAGCCAGGAGCTGCCTTTGCCGCCCCAGGCTGTTGAAATCTGCTGGGGGGGGGGAGCACTTTTTTCTTGGTTCCTCTTGAGGCATACAGAATCTGCCAGGGAGGGATAGATGGTGACGGTGACAGACAGAGGGTCCAGGGGAGGAGAGGGGTGAAGCAAGCCTGGGAGGATGCATAACTAGTCAGCTCTCCAGATCTCTTGTTAGGCAGTGTGGAAGCTGAAGAGGCTGAGACCACATCTGGGCTCTCAGGGGCTGATTGAATTGAGCCATGGAGAAGGAAACACCTGGACCACATGATTACCTCTCACCTGAATCCTTGGACAAAGCCTTGTGGGAGGAGGCTATGCAATTTCCCAGACTGACGAGGGTCCTAAGCCCCCTCAAACCCATTGTCCTCACAGCAAGGAATCTAGAAAGCTGCATGAAGCAGCTGTGACTCTCAGGGACCATGGGGAGGAACGGTGGCGGGTCATCATTCAGTCTTTTCTCCTTGTGGTAAGATCCATTTTCATCCCACCCCCACATACACCTTCACAAACTGCTGCCTGGGCCCTTTCAAACAAACAGCAAGCCCTGCTGTGAACCCAGAAACCCAGCAGTCCAGCTTGGGCTCCAGCCCTCATGTCTTCCTTTTCTAAGCAAACCCACGTCTAAGGCTTCTCTGCTAATGTATTGGATGGGAGATGTCAAGATCCCAGACCCTCCTCACACCCTGCTGCCTTCCCTCCCCCCTCCCCCTCTGGGCAGCAACTCAGGGGATACAGGCAAGGCAAACACTTCCTCAGCTAGCAGGACAGAATAAAGCCAATGGTGAGTTATGTGTCTATCTGCCTCTATGCCTAGGTCACACAGCTATGGTCCTGGAGGCCTGCCAAGCTGGCCTATTGTCTAGCGTTGTTTGCCTTTGGGGCAATGGGTGCCCTAGAATAGAGGGATTGGAGCCTGGATGACGAAGGGTGGGAGCAGGCCTCAGCATTAGCCCAGGAAGCCAGTCTTGGTACTAGAGACGAGGAGTTGGGAGGGGGTGAATTGTGAAGCCCCTGAACAAGGATTACTGGCAGTGAGCGCCTCCTGCCTCCCCTCCTGTCTGTAGGCTTGAAGAACCTAGATCCCTACAGGTCCTCCTCCAAAATCTCTTTGTCTTCCTCTCCTAGTCTTGTCAAGCCAAGGGCCACTTACCTTCCACCCCAGCACATACCCCTCACCATAGGCAAGAAGCTGCAAGCATATCCAAAAGGCACTTAGTACCCACTTCGGTAGCGTGCACAGCTAGGCTGCACACAAGATACCTGGCCTTAACTTACAAAGTTTGCTCTTCCATCAAAACCAAATCCGGTCATTTGTTTTTGTCCCTCAAACGAAGCTGCTCACTGATATCTCTCCGCTCAGCTGCATCAGGAGACCTTCCCCACAGTCACGCAAAGGGCTCACTGGGGCTCACCTTCCTAACTGGGGGCAGCTTTGGCCAAGGCCCCATTACCTACATCGATGGGACCCTAAGCAAGCCACTTTCACCTGCCCACCTCCATGTTAGGTGGGATCCTCAGATCTCTAAGACCCTTCTGGCATTAAAGTGCCATAACCATTGTTGTGAGGGCCTAAAGCCCTCCGAAGTGAAGGGACAGATGTTGACAGGAGAGGGAACAAACAAGGAAGCATACCTCTGACTAGAGAGAACTCAAACTGCCAACTAATACATTAGATGCCTATACCAACCTATGGAGTATTTACCATATTCTCTCGTCGCACGTTTTACTGTTTGATGCACATTTTCAAGTGCATTCCAGACTTGATATATAAAGTGCATATATACACCTTAGGATAGATATATGCTTTTCAGAATACACATATTTGGGAACATATAGACACTTTAGGGTGTGTGCATACTGTACACTGGATATATTTACACTGTGTGTGCAATGCGCTTACATTCAGAGGAGTGTGAACAGCACAAACCTGGAAACTCTAGGGTTAGGAGCAAAAACTCTTCACCGAGATGAAGCGGAAAGCAATGAACTTATACACCTATTAACCCTAAGTGAGCCGGTTGCCTTCTGCACGGTTTCTTTACCTGTAAAATGGGGATAACAATACAATTTACCTCATAGCATTCTTGTAAAGATTAAAGAAGGTAATGCATTGAACAGGCAAACTGTCTGACCTACAACAAAGACATGAATGGTCGGTAGTGTGTTTGCTAGTGCTCAGGTGTTCAAAGACAATCTACAATGTGTGTATTATCAGATAATCCCAGAGTTCCAAGACTTGAAAACTCAATTACTAGACAGGAGGACCACTTAATTCATTTTTATTTCACATTTGATCTGTAAACTTTTATTTTTTTTTTTTTTAAAAATCCACCATCATGACCAACAAGTGCTGACATTTAGTTTCTCTCTCATGAAATCAGAGCGCAGGCCTTCCACAGTCCGCCTAAAATAAGTAGAAACCAGGTTGTAAACACGAAGTCTCCGCCTACTCTCTGACTTTGGCAATTCATTAGTGACATGATCTCAGCCAGAAAAGCAAGGGGAGGTAACACTTTGATACCCAAGAGCTCTTGGGGCTGGTGCTGTACAGTGTGGCAGGCCCATTTGTCTTCTCACACTGTTTACCTTGGCAAATTGTATCGGGTTGCTTTCTTCCACATAATTTCTCCTCCTGTGTGTCTAAAAGCAGCAGCTAAAAGATTCCCCTTAGTCGGCACTTTCTGGGGGAGGGGAGGCACACGTACAAGATAGAAACACACACACTCGTTCTTTTTCAAGCCTTGGCCCCAGAGGAGGGGAGAACCGCAAAGTCAGTTCTAAAGTGAGTTACTGGGGCAAGTGATGCCTCAGCCGATAATGGCTTTATACACAGGGCTGATGCAAGGCGGAAGGTTCATTTCCTTCTGTCTTGGTCCATCGCTGTAATATTTACATAGGAAAAGGCAATTATGCTGTTAGGCACAGGGGAAAATGAACAGAAATCCCTTCCCTGTCAGGAAATGTCAAAGCAGGGCGTCCAGGGGACAGCACTGAGAGCTAGTTAACAATTGAAAGGGGTTTGCATTGCAAAGGAGCTTGGTTTGGACCAGATAGCCCACTGTCTGTGACTGGAGGGCATCTCCACAGCCATGATTTCAACATCCCATCAAAGCCAACGCTGAGTAACCCAACGTATGCTATCAAAAATAATGTATATTTACAGTGTGGGGTAGGGAGGGCAGGCAGAGCTGCCCTGAATTTTTATTTTTTAAAGGAGGGGGTGGGGGAGATAATTAGCCAGGGCCAGGAAACCTTTGGCAGCCATGCCCTTTCTAGTACTGTGCTAGCTCTGAAGAGCTTGGGAGAGTCAGACTTGGGGAGAAGATGACAATATCATCAGGAAACAATACTGATCGGGGTAGCCCACCCGGAAACTGGCTGTGGGTTGGGAACAACCAGCAAAAAGGCGCATGTGTCCCTGTCAGCCAGAACTTTACACAGGGTAACAAAAGGTCTCAAAGGCCACCTAGCTCCCTCCAAGCCGGGTATCACACGGAACAGGTAGGTCCGGGGTTTCAGAGTGCTAGGGCTGCAAGCGTAGACGCGCCCCCTCGAAGCCCAGGGCCTGCATCTGACCAGCGTCTGTAAGCGGGGCACGGCCCGTGCGCTCACACGATGCGCTTTCTGTCCCCACGGCAGAGGATCTTCTTGAAGGCGCGTCGGAAGTCGTGGTTGAAGATGGTGTAGATTACAGGGTTCAGCGAACTGTTGCAGTAGCCGAACCAGAAGAAGAAGTTGAAGAGCTGGTAGGGCACCGGGCAGCCGACCGCTATGAGCGTGTAGGTGAAAAAGAACGGGAACCAACACACCACGAACACGCCGATCACCACCGCCAGCACGAACGTGAAGCGTTTCTCGCGGTTCTGCCTCCCGCGCCAGCGCGACGCTTTGGTGCCCCCGCCGCGCTCCTCTCCCTGCCCGGACCCCGAAGCTCCCGGCCCCGCGGCCCCGAGCCCGCGCCGCGGCAGACTGTCCCCCGGCTTCACCTGGCTCGCCCGGGTCTTGCCCTTGGCCCGGGGGCCGCGCTCGGGTCTGCGAGGCCCCGGGGGCCTCTCGGCGTGCTCGGACGACGAACTCTCCTCTAGGTCCAGCGCATCCCCGTCGCGCGGCCCGGCGGGCGTGGGCTCCACCGGGGCGCCGTTAAGCTGGGTGGGCAGCGGCTCGGCCTCGGCCCCCGTGGGACCCGCGCCGCGCTCCGGGCCCAGCCCGTTGGGCCTGCGATCGGCGCTGCCCGGCGGCGCGATACAGGCGTCCGGGCCCCGGCGGCTGGGCGGCACGCGGGTGCGACGCTTGGCGATCTGGTAGATACGCACGTAGACCAGGATCATGATGAGGCAAGGCGCGAAGAAAGAACCGATGGACGACGAGATGACATACCACTTCTGGTCGTTGATCTTGCAGCTCGGCTCGGCCGGTTGCTGCCCGCCGCCAGCGCCCTTCTTCTCTATGGAGATGAGTGGCGGGAAGGAGATGACGGCCGAGATGACCCACACGGTGACAATGATGGCCTTGATGCGACGCGGCGTGCGCTTCAGGTTGTACTCGATGGCCTGCGTGATGGACCAGTAGCGGTCCAGGCTGATGGCGCACAGGTGCACTATGGACGACGTGCAAAAGAGCACATCGAGAGCCAAGTAGATCTCGCACCACACCTTACCAAAGTACCAGTAGCCCATAACCTCGTTGGCCAAAGAAAAGGGAATGACCAGCGTGGCCACCAAGATGTCCGCTGAGGCCAGCGACACCAGGAAGAGGTTTTGGGGCGCTTTGAGCGCGCGACTGGTGAACACCGCAATAATAACCAGCACGTTGCCAAACACGGTGAACAACATGAGCAGGACAGCCAGGCACACCAGAGTCAGAGTCACCTGCAGGGAGTAAGGGGTGGCCCGGGTGCCGCCTCCGGGCGCCTCGGTCCCGTTCCAGCTGCTGTTGCCGGCATCCGGCTGCAGGGAGCCCATGGGCGCAAAGCTGCCCTCGGCCAGCGGCTGCTCCTGGCGGAACATGAACGCGGGTGCCGGTTCTCCTGGGCCTGCTGCCAGCTGCCTTCCGGCCCCGCGTCCGTGGGTCCTCCTTTTCCTCCGGTGCGTGGCTCGTCCCGCCGCGCCTCACATAAGGAAGAGGGCCGCAGGGAGCCAAGCTGGGGACCGCTAGTGGTCCATGGACTGGAGCCTGCGAACTGGCACCGGTTCGTCCTTCCGACGCTCCGGGTGGGTGCTTTCTCTCTTCCTGCTCCCCAAACACAGCCAAGTTTTCTTTCTAAGCGGCAGGATCGAGTGGGGCCAGCTGGTGGTTAGAGATTTATTCAAGAAAAGAGAAAAGAAATTATCGGTGGCCTGATGGTTTGGAAAGATGTCAGAAATTTATACAAATGCATTTAGCTAGCCATCTATACCTTGACTCTTAAGCTGAGCGAAAGCAGGAAATCTTACCCCAAGAGGCAGCCGAGGGTTGTTGGTGCGGGCTCGGGGTCTAGGTCTGTCTTCTTATGCCCTCGGAACGATTTCCGACTCTGTCTCTACCCCCCAGGCACGGTGGTGCGGGCTGGGCCGGACCTCCGGCGAAGGCGCGGATTCTGCCTCCTCTAGGAGCCCCACGGGACTTCCAAAGTTGTGCGCCCTGCTGGGGCTGGGACGTGGCGCAAAGAGCTCGGAGGCGGCGGTGGGGTGAAGGGTGTGGGGGCCGCATGAAGCCGCCCCCCTACCTCGGTCCTCAGGGCCAAGCTAGGTGAGCGATCGGCTCTCCAGGAGCCGCGGCGGAGCCAAGGGTGGCTGCTAGCCGGGAGCTGGGTGGGCGCTGAGCGCCGCAGAGCCGGCAGGGGTCGGAGGACCGCGGGAGTTTTTGCAGGACCGCCGGACTTGGGGCTGGAGGCGCTAGGGTGGTTGGGCGGTGTGCGCCGCTCCTGGGCGTCTGCACAGAAGCGGGAGCCGCTGCTGCTCCGCCGCTCTACGCTGGACTGGTTTTATAGCCCCAGGATGAAGCCGGCGTTGCCGAGCAGCCGGCGTCAGCCCCCACGTGGGAAGTCGACCCTCCTCCGCCCCTCGCGCCTCCCCTCCTTAGGTCTCGAGCCCGCACCCGCGTCGGACCCCAGAAAGCGCTGCCTCGCAGGCTGGACCGACCTTTTGGAAAGGCAGGTACGAAGAGCGAGGGGCTTTAAGAGAGCCTAGGGAGTGGGGAGCGGCCCCTGCTGGGAGTTAGCCGTGCAGCTACTAGCTGGCCCAGGAGACAGTAGCGGGCACCCAGATCTATCTGGGTTTTAGCAGGAGAGGGTGCCAGGGTGCTGGGACCCGAATTAGAAGAGGCAGCGTGGCATAAGAGTCTCTGGCGAAGCAGCCCCGCCCAGGCCAGGAGCAGGTGCTCCCGGTGGCTGGGATAAAAGAGATCCTGGAGAGGTAAGCATGTGCAGGTTCCTTAAGGAACCACTGGCGGAATGGACCAGCACCCACGCAAGCAGACCAGGCCGGAGTTATCCATACTTAGGGAAGAGACAACATATCCTTGCAGTCGCCGAGCTGTCTGCGGGACTCTCAAGGCCTGGAGTCTGCACTGCGCCCCCTTGCTTGAATGGCGGTGGGGAAGGGTCCTGGAGGGGTAGGCCCTGAGCCGTGACAGAACGAGAGCGCACTGACACCTGCTGGCCGCTGGTCGTCACGGCTGGAGAGCGACTTAAGGGCTTCAGACTCGTCTGGAATCCTTTCCTCCATTTTTCTCCTGTCTTGGGGGCAAATTTGGACTAAGCTGGGGGAGGGGGGGAGCGGGAGCAGATTTCAAACTGCACTATGTCATGATGCAGAAATCTTCAGGATCTACCTCCGATGAGAGTGAGGCTCAGAACCTTCTACAGATGGGAGAGTCCTGGACCTTCCGCTGCTTACCCTGCTTTCAGTTACTGGGAACCGTTAAGCATTTGTTGAGACACAGATATTTTATGAAGAGCTAGAAAAAAAAGAGCGCCACGACATTATAAGTAGATGTAAGCCTTAATCACGCTGCTTTAATCAGCACCTACTGTGTGCACGAATTAAAGAATCACACTGTATTCCACAAATGTATACAATTATTATGCATTTATCAAAAAGGGTTTTATGTTTATGGAAACAGAAAAGTTAACTACTCTGATTTGGTCACTACATACTGTGTGTAATATTGAATTAACATACAGTATCTTACACATTTGTACAATTACACGTGAAAGAAAAACATCTTGTTAAACTCTACCCCACTTACATAGGCTTTTTTCCTACATTTCCAATACGCAGACATGCACACACATCTGCACAACATCTGTCAGAGAGGTGCTAGCCGAGGAAGAAAGGGTGTGTTCCACGCTCTCTCTGATGAGAATGGGAGGAGCTTGGGAGTCGATGGCAAGTTTTCTAAGCATGCTAGATGTCCCACCACAGGCAGGAGTGTCTGTCACATCAGATTCACTATGCCATCTGAATTCGTCAGATGAGCAGCAGGAAGATCATGACTTCCCAGGGAGCACAAAATGTCAACAGGGCGGACCTAAGACCTAAGAAAGCATCTGTCACACTTCAGAGATCACTAAATCTAAATGTCATATGCAGTCATCCAAGCTAGGATCCAAGGTCCGAGCAGATCGGAGCAGATGCCTCCCTGGACACCAAAGTGCAGGCTCAGGTCTGGCTGAGGACTGCAGGCTTCATGAATGACCTTGACCATCAGTTTCAATCTTGACTAGTCACTCATTATTTGATGGTACTAGTAAGCATGTCTCAGATATCTTATTTGAAGTCAGCACCTTTATCCCCAACCCTTCCCTAGTGGATAGCCTCTGCTTCCAGGTATCACACTAAGAATCCTCAGAGTCTCAAGAAAACCAAGATGGCTGACTGTCGCCTCTCTGTTGAGACTCTTATTCCCTGTCTTAACCCTCTGCTCTGAGCCTCTTGGCAGGAGCAGGGACATTGCCAGTGCGACTGAAGGTGGCCAGAAGGGAGTGTCCAAATTACGTGAAGATTTTTGAAAAGCCAATGAAAGCTACAAAGAATGAGCTCAAATTGAGAATCTCAGCCCTGAATCTCAGATATGCAGACCCTGAGAATGATACCACAGACCTCAAAGGAGCTGAGGCAGATCATACATTGGATGTTGTCATTAGTGGCCTGAGAGAGATTCACCTCTGGACTTACCCATGAAGGTCTATTATAACTATTAGTAAAAAATAAATACCAAAATACTACTTCTCAGCACTGAACACAAGTTGGGCATAATGCTAAGCAGTTTATAAGCTATATATTATTTTTGTCTAATCTTTTGCTTATATAAGTGGGGAAAATAAAGTCAGCAAGGTTAAGTATACATTGCCAGCCATTTATTGGACCATGTTCTTGAATGTAAGCCCAAGAAATTTTCCACCACCACCCCACCAACTGTGAGGCTCTGCCCTCTGGACACTGGCAAAGGCTCATCCAGAGACTTAAGCTATGGATGTAGCTCAGAGCGGAGTGCTTACCAGCATGTCCAAAGCCTTGGGTTCAATCCTCATTACCACCACATAGGCTGAGCTGGACAGTACATGGGAGATACAAGTCATCCTGTTACATAATGACTTTGGTCCTTTGGGGAGGAAGAAAGGGTGTTGGGGAGTGCACTTCTATCCTGTTGTGACTAATACAGCAGGGTACATGTAGGGGACAATGTATACCCCATTCCGCTTCTGATGTTCACTGTCCTGGTATAGAACTCTATGGGAGACTGAATATTTCTCATGCTTTCTGCTACAGAGCATAAAGAGATGAGACCTCCTCCCTCTCCTGGGTATCAGTATTAGTGTGAATAAACTGTTGTTCAGGCCTACCCACTCACATATGGTGGGCTCATTTTTTAATCCTAGAGCATCCCTGAACAGGGATGCTCACAAATCACATTTCTCAGGGCAGAGATACCTAGTTTTCATGAGGCCCTGGGCTCTATCTGCAGCATCATGAAATATTTCTGGAACAGAAATTGAGAATACCACTTTAATACTAGTATTAAAGTGTGGTCTTGGTACTTGCATTTTTAACACATACACAAACACGCACACACACACCTTTGTAAATGTTCATGAGATGAATAAATCAATTAATTCCCCATCTGACTGAGCTGTCAACAAAATAGGCCCACAAGTAGACAGCCAAGATGGCTAACACTTTAGTCCCAAATTAGGATTCAGCTATGCTATTAATTAATCTGTGGATACAGGTATAAGACTGAGGTGGTTTGAATGAAAATGGCCCCCAAAGGCTCACAGGGAGTGGCACTATTAGGAGGTGTGGCCTTGTTGGAGGAAGTGTCTCACTGGGGGTGGGCTTTGAAGTTTCAGAAACTCAAGCTAAGTCCACTGTCACTCTCTCTTCCTGCTTCCTTTGGATCTGGATGTAGAAATCTCAACTACTTCTCCAGCACCATGTTTGCCTGCATGCTGCCATGCTTCCTTCCATGATGACAATGGACTAAACTTCTGAATTGCAAGGCAGCCCCAACCAAACGTTTTCCTTTATAAGAGTTGCTGTGGACATGGTCTCTTTGCAGCAATAAAACCCCAAGACAAAGACCCTCTCATTCTTTTTTATTTTTTTCCTAAAAGAAATATTTAAGTCAACAGAGGTGTTGTAATTGTGTCAATCCGATGATTGCCAAAAATAGTGAGTGCTTCGCAAGGTAAACAATCTGCCTTCAAGTTACAGCTGGTTCCAGCATCAAGCAAGACCCAAATGTGCCTTGGCATCTCAGACCTACTCTTATAGGTTACATACAAAATGTTCCTCACAGGCTTTTGTGTTGACCGTTTGCTCCCAAGCTGGTAGCATTATCTTGAGAGGTTGGGGCAACATAAAGAAGTGAGAGACTTAGCTGAAGGAAGTAAGTCACTGGGGACATGCCTTTTGCTGAGGTCAGAAAGTAGCACATCTCCCACAGGCCCATGTATTTGAACATTTCGCCCCCGTCGACAGCAATGTTTAGGGAATTGTGTATCCTTTAAGAGGTGGAGCTTCATTGCAGGAAATGAGTCATTGGGGATGGCCCTTGAAGTTCTATAGCTGGGCCTGACTTCCTGTTCAGTCTGTTCCTGGATTGTGGTCAAGGACCAGGACAGCAGGCCCTGCACTGCCACCCACCATGATGGTTTGTATCCCACCATACTACATGCCAGCATCAACCCTCTCCTTCCTTAACACTGCTTCTTGTCACAACAAAAGCAATGTAGCTAAGGTGTCTTTGAAGGTCATGCCTGGTCCTTGTCCATTCTGCACTCTTTGTTTCCTTGTGGCCATAAGGCAAGCACACTCCTGCTACCACAGTGTTCTTCTCTTTAAGGGCATGGAGCTAAGTAAACATGGCCCCAAACCCCACATTCAAACACAAGCCACCCTCCACCCCACACCCCAGAGAGATAGGACTTAAGCACAATACTCTCACCCATCTGAACATGATGAGCAGGTGTGGAACACAGTGTTCTCAACTATTATTCATGGCATACACACAGCTGGAGCCACAAACATCTGTCCACTCGGTGACTCGCTGAGAGAGGAGGAGGACTCACCAGGGGGAGACCCATGCCTTCTCGGAAATTTTAACTCCCCCATCATCTTACCTCCCCTGTGCCGAAGCCTTTAGCATCCCGAGATTATTGCAAGCTGATAGGAGGCAGAAGGAAAGGGGCCTCTTCCGGGGGTGTTGTGTAGAGCTGTCTTCATCTGCTCTCAGGTCTCACCATGATGATAGATCTCCATGGCCGTTCACAAGCTCAAACAGTAAGTCCTGCCTCTGCCCTTGTCTTTCCTGGCCTGGAAACTGGAGCCAGGTGTTTTCCTATCTGTGAAAGCCTCCAGCCAAGACCAGAAAGATATCAATGTGTTCCAGATCAACTCTATTCTAAGGATGCCAAGGAAGGTTGAGCTCTCTGTAGAATCTGCTGCAACCTTACTCTACCTAAGGTGCTGTGCATTGACTAAGAGTGTGACTATGAAGAGTCTGTGTGTGTACATACACAAAGCATGCCATTGCCTACCTCAGGGTTCTGAGACAGTCCTCACAGATAAGTGCCTGCCCCACCCCAACCAGCTAAGGAATAATGTTCTGCTTTGTCCAGACACATGAGGAAAAGCAACCCCTGAGCTTGCTATGGTGAGCAATGGCTATTTGTTCTTGCACTTGACACGTGAGATAGGGCACCAGCCCATGGGTACAAAGGAGACATTTGTCACCAGCAGTAATAACTCTTAAGCTAACATTCCATTAATCTAATTAGGTAAAGTAAGTCAGCATTCATGTTTGCTTAAAGAAACCATGGAGACAACGTGCCTGAAACACAGGGAGGGAGAGACAGAAGGGGGGACAGAGACAGAGAGGGGGAAAGGGAAGGGGGGAGAGACTATGAATCTGGATTTAACTATTACTAAAATGATCTTTCCCATTCTCCTCAGCCAGGAACAACCCTTCCTTGTTCAGGAACCCCTGCCTGAAAGGTCCTGAAAGGCACTTCAAGCGAGCCACTGATAATTTAGACTTGGGAGCGAAAAGGCAGAAGTTCCGGCCCTGCTTCTGCCATTTAATAATTGCATTTACTTGACTTTGCTGAGCCCTAATTTCCGCATATGGGAAACAGGAAATAGTTGTACACAGCACAC
The DNA here is from genome assembly GCA_019843965.1 of Rhynchomys soricoides. Taxonomy (NCBI): domain Eukaryota; kingdom Metazoa; phylum Chordata; class Mammalia; order Rodentia; family Muridae; genus Rhynchomys; species Rhynchomys soricoides. The sequence goes on from JADRCH010000089.1 coordinate 7,044,086, forward strand.
ACATGCTTTTAAATGGAGATTAAATGTGTGAATGCATAGAAAATATTCAGTTAATGGCTGCAAAATATACATTGCATATTTTTTGTCTAGCAACACTTTCTCCTTTATTAATCTGAATATCAATGCAAATAGATCCTAGGATCTGACAGTCTTAGCAATGGATTGTTAATAAACCAAACCAGCACAGAAATACAAAGTAAAAGCAAAAATAAGTGGCGTTAATGGGCTTAACACATTTGGCTACATTGGTGTTACATTTGTGTGACAGGTAAGGGTGTGTCTGAATGACAGTTGATGTTCATAATTAAGGAGATGCACTGGGCTCCTTACCCTAAGAAGACACACAAACACTAGTAAAATCCAGAGAAGCGGTGACATTGGGCTTGGCAGAGAAAGCCTTACAGCAGGTTATCTATGCTATAAAATCTGTAACAGATGGAAAATAGGAATCATCTCATTTAGAGGCAACTCAGTTGTGTCTGGATCTAGAATCCAGTGTGGACTAGACTGCAGGAGTAGGAGGCAGAGAGGAGGGGAATCCAGCTGTTAATGGTAAGGGAACTTAAGCTGGAAAAAGATGCAGACACCTCCAAGGTGTTTTCTTCCACAATTAGCACTTACTCTACTTGAAATAGAACAGTAAATAGCTTGATTAAGGTAAGTGAGATCTGGTCCTATCCATGGGGCAGAGATGGGTTCTGGGCAAGGTGGATGTAACATTTCATACTGTCACTAAGGGGCGGAGTCATCCTCTTGGCTCTCTTGCTCTCATTTTCTCTCCTTCCCTCCTTCCCTCCCCAAAGGAAAGGAGATCAAGCAAAAGCACAGGTTAATAAATATAAGGAGCCAAACAGTTCTCAACATGTCTGGAGAGAAGCCACCACTGTCTGTCCCAGCTCTGTCCAGTTTCACAGCTGTGAGGCAGGGTAAAGGACCCCTTTCTCTTCCTCAGATTGAGTGACTCCACAGCCCACACAGCTACTCCCCACTTTACTCTTCCAGTTGGTTTCTACTCTGTTCAATCAGAACACTTGACTGAAATGAATGATGCAAAAGCTTTAATTACTAGTAAAACTATACTGATCATTTCAGTGAGTCAGGTCGATTGACGAAAATAATGCACAAAGCATAATTCAGTCTGTCCTGAGGACTCTTCTGGATACTCAAAATATAACCTTTATGAAGAGTAAAGGGTAGTGGCGCACATTTAATCCCAGAACTCCCACAACAGGAACAGGACAATCTCTCTTAATTTCAAACCCAGTCTGATCTAGATAGTGAGATTCTGTCTAAAGAAGAAGAAGGGGGGGGGAGGAGGAGGGGGAGGAGGAGGAGGAGGAGGAGGAGGGGGAGGAGGAAGAAGAGGAGGAAGAGGAGGAGGAAGAAGAGGAAGAAGATTATTTCCAGCAATGATGGTACTCTTATGATCAGATTACAAGACAACTTTTTGTCCAATCATATGGAAATAAGAGACAAAATAGAGAAATTTTAAATGTACCTCCTCTTGCAACAGACATTCGATGAAGCAAATCTATCCAAACAGCCTGCCTCCCCCCCTTTCTCTGCCACCAAACATTCAAGTGAAATATTAAGAACTTTAACTACAACATCCAGAAAACACAAAAAGTAACAACCTAAAAAGTAAACATTGGTAGGTAGATTAAAAAGAAAAGACAAAAATTAAAGAAACCCACATGCGAGATCTTTACCCTTCATCCCCCAGATTCTGCCCTCTGGGTCTTAGGCTGGAATTCAGCAGTGTGAGCAACTGAAAAAGATGGAGAAACTCTATTTTTCTTTGCAGAGAAAAAAATTTATGATAATTTATGGATGCTTTTCCTTTGGTGTTATGTCTAAAACTTGATTACCAGACCCAGTTTCTCTAGGCTCACTTTCGACTTCTGTATTTCAGGGTTGTGTAGATGCCTGGGTCTCTTCTGTATTT
>JADRCH010000089.1:7046040-7106786 GCA_019843965.1 Rhynchomys soricoides
CTGGGTCTCTTCTGTATTTCAGGGCTGTGTAGATGCCTGGGTCTCTTGCTCTCCATACAGAGCTAGCTTAGACTTTTACATCTTATGTTGGTGTATATAGTTCATTCTAGAATTTAGGACTTGAATTGTTAAATACACAGGCAGACAAGCAGATAGGCGATAGATAGATAGATAGATAGATAGATAGATAGATAGATACAGACAGACAGACAAGTTGTATTTCCATATCCCTGAAAAGGTCATCATTACTGCATTGTCTTTGCTCCTTTGGAAAATGGGCTGTTCAAAGTTACCAGGAAGATACAAAATTTTATCAAGTGTTTTTGTTTTGTGTTGATTGATATGATCATGTGACTCCCCCCCCCCAACCTGGTGGTGTAATACATGATGTTGAAATAGCCTTCCATATCTAGCATAAACAATGCTTGGTCATGTATAACTCTTTGTATACATTATCAGGCAAGATTTGTTAATATTTTGTTGAGGATCTTTGCATCAATGTTCTGAAGAGGTATTTCTATGGAATCTTTCCATTGTAAGGACTTTGTCTGGGTTTAGTATTGTGATAATTCTGACCCCAAAGAATGAAAACAGAGTACACCCACCCCCTTCTATCTTCTGGAAAGAACTGTAGAGAACTGGCTGTATAAACCATCTAAAGATACATGTATTTTTTAAAACACTTGATTAATTCTACTAAATATGAGTTCAGACTCAGTTTCTTCAATAGAACTTGTGGGTTGTTTTTTTTTTTTTTTCATATAAATTTGGTAATTTTATCTTTCAAAGAATTGGCCAATTTTGTTTAGCTATCGTTAGGGGCATAGAGACTTGTAGAGTATCTATTATCCTTTCTTCCACAGGAGCTGTTATGAGACCCTTGCCTTCACTTGTGATAACGAGATTAGTAAGGTAGTAGAAGCCATAAGCCTGGCTAGCAGCTTATGAGCTTACTAATATTTTCAAATACTTTGTTTTTGTTTCATTCGTTTTGTCTTTTTGTTTTATATTTCACTAATGCCTGCTCTCTTTTTTCTTTGGATTGTTCTACATTTGCCCTTTTTAAAAAAAAATTAGGTTAAAAACTTCATTTTTAGATTTAAAAAAAAAATATATAGCACAAAATGTTCTCAATGCTCCTCTACGCTCTGCTTTCACTATTTCAAACATTTTGACAAGTCTGTACTTTTGACTTTCATTTAGCACAAAACTTATAAAGGAAATTCAAGATTACATGGGTCCAAAAATAATAATTTCTAATAGAAGAGTGAATGGTAAACTGACCCTGGCCTGTCCTACTTTTTGCAGTTGTTTTTGCTTTATATTTTTGGATAGCCTGCTCTTAGCCACTGGCTGCACTGGAGATTGTATCTTTAAGAACTGCCTTTGATCAGATATTGTCCCTTCACCTCTTGACAGTTTTCCTTCTTCTAAGTCTACTGTCAATAGAGCTGATCGACATTCGATCAGGTTTAGCATAGTGTATATACTGGTTACTTTTCCGTTACTGTAATAAAACACCACAACCAGAAATGACTTACAGAAGAATTTATTTTGGCTGACAGCTTCAGAGGCAGAGTCCATCCATGGTAGGAAGAGGCTTAGCAGCAGGCAGCTGGATCAAAAAGCTGAGAGATCACATCTTCAACCAGAAGGCAGAAAGACCAAAGTGGAAGTGGGCTGTCCACTATCTCTTCCCAAGGTGTATGACAGAAGACACCCATAACCCTGACTTTCCAAGAATGTACATACACTTTCCAAACTTAGAATATAAGAAAGCAAACACAGAAGTAAGTTAACCATTCTACAAAAGACAACTATTATTAACTTATGCATAGACATGTTCTGGAAAACAAATGCAATCAGGGCTACAACATAAACCACTCCTTGAGTCTGCTAGCCTCCTTGCGGCCATTCAGAACTATTGCCAAGAAGCCACCTTTCTTTAAGAAAGAAAACCGCCTCTTCCTAAGCTGAAACTTTAGAAAGGAAGCCATGTGAGTGGCACCTCAGTCTACATTCAGTGTGACAGACAAAAGAAGACTGCACTGAGAGTCTCACTGTCCTATGTACTTCTGAACTAGTAGATTTATCTGAGACATGAGAGAATTTCAAACCCCTAAAGTCATCTCCCAAATTAAAGCAAGTTTAGTAATTAAAAAAAAAAAAAAAAAAGCCATGCGAACGCAAATATCTGCAGCTAGTGTATACATGTATACATATGGCAGACTCGAGCCCTGCACTTGAACTGTTTTGGCTTAGAAGGACAAGGGTGAAACTTCAAGTGTATTATATGCATTTGCAGGCTGGAGGGTCTCAATGAACCCTCATGTTAGAGTAACCAGGCCCCACTGTTTAAATCATCATTCACCCGTTTAGCCAGTTTCAGCCAGAGCTGAGCAGGTGTTATGATTTAGTGAGAAAAGAAACACAATGGAGTAACAACACTGCTTATGGGGCCAGATGTTGCTGCTTCTAATTTCAGCAATGATGTGATGCTACCTGAGTGTAACCCATTCCCTTCCCAGGAAACTCCCTCATCTGGAATGTAACACAGTCAGATTTATTTAAAAACAGGGGGAAATTAATTTTATGACTCAACACACAACTGACCATTTAAAAACGAATATTTAAAAATCCTAAACAGGGTAAGTTGTTAAATGTTGCAGGAAAAAGTTAAGTCGTATTCAAAAGTTTGTGAACAAAATGATACTTTGATAATACAAATTATCAAAAACAAAGAAATTCAGGAACAAGTAACAGAGAGCCAATAAATTCATTTAGATAATTAGGCACAAAGAAACTCACTACATTAAACTTGAAGGTAGCCTACCTATATGAAAAGTAATTTGTAACGCTTGTTTTAAAAGCTGACAGTCAGTCACTACATGGTATCCAAAAGCACCCCACAGGCCCTCTAGCTGGTGACATTATTCTGAAGTTCATTAGTTTGAGCTTATAGAAGGTAGGTCTGGCTGACAGAAGTAGCCATCCACCTCTAGTTCTGGCCTGCTTTTTCTCCTTCCAGGCCCACGGTGACCGCACGCCACTGCCAGACAAAGCCTATTTGCTCTGCCTTCTATACTATATGACTTCAATCTCTGAAACAGAACCAAAGGAAACCTTTGCTCTCATTCCCATCAAATAATTTGTTATAGTAATAAGAAAATACACAAAATCAGTACGGGCTAGACATCTGGAACTTTGGTTTGGGAAGGAACAGTACCAACCCTAGTGTCAGATATCAACTGGTGGTTCTGGTGAGAATTCACAAGAGCAGAAGGCTAGCAGCACACGCTGCTTATATTTCAAGTGGGGGGAAGAAAGACTGGGATGGGTGCTGGAGGATATTCCTGTGACGTCCTGAGGGAGAGTTTGGCCTTGCTTTATAGGCTGAAATCCTGAGTGAAGTTGCACTTAAAAGTAGTGGACTCATAGGAAACCTCAACACAGTTTAACATCTAGGCTGCCATGCTTTACCCAAGTTTACAATGATAAGTGGAAGGAAAAACATCAGAGAATTTGAAACATGGAGTTTGGTGAGGAAAGAGAAGTACTAAGCTCCACTGTGAACTTAAGAGATTCAGCATGACTAAAGAGAAGCTAAGCACTGAATAACAGGACAGAGGCCACACGGGCAAGGTCTCACCCATCAAAAACTCCAGGGTGGAAAAATTACTTTAAGGATGCTTGGTTTTAAAACAACAAAAAGGTTAATAACCATCCTATACCTTCACTAAAAGGGCACAAAGTTGGCATTTTCCCCCGGTTCAGCCAAACAAGCACACATGAGGCCACTGAATAGGACATGTTTACTTCTTGAGTGGCAACTTTATTTTTAAAGATTGTGCAGACAACAAGATCTCAATACATTACCCAGACTACTCTTGAACTTGAAATCCAGCATCAGCCTTGAGTTTGAACCATGCCTAGCTGAGTATCCATTTCTTTTTTTCCTTTTCTTTCTTTTCTTTGACAGCCGTATGTGTGTGAGTGCACTGTGGCTGTCCTCAGACACCAGAAGAGGGCATCAGACCCCATCACAGACGGTTGGGAGCCACCGTGTGGGTGCTGGGAATTGAACTCAGGACCTCTGCAAGAGCAGTTAGTCTCTAGACGATTATTATTTCTTCTTCTTCTTCTTCTCCTTCTCCTTCTCCTCCTCCTCCTCCTCCTCTTCTTCTCTTCCTTCTTCTTCTCCTTCTTCCTCCTCCTCCTCCTCCCCCTCCTCCCTCTTCTTTTTCTGATGGAGTTATTTTCTGTTTGTATCATTTGGGTGGGAGTACTGGGGTTGAATGAAGACCTTGTGAATGCTAGGCTACATCTCATATTTAGCTATATTTCAGTCCAGAATCTGTTCACTTTAAATGGTGCAGACTACACAATGTTAACTAGAAACTTGTAATTCAAGCTTGCAGAATTCATTCCAACTGCATTCCCCATCTTTTATATACGTATGAGTTAATATTTATATTTTCTTGTCTCTCCAAGAGTTTCTATCTCTACTTTTTCATGAGTATTCAACTGGAAATCACCATCTCTCCTTGCTGTGTTGATGATTCTAAATAAACTCCTACAGAAGAAAAACTCGGATGTTTCCATTTTACTGATTAACAAACCAAAACTTTTATGTTTAAGACAACAGTCTATGATTCCTATTTTACTAACCAAATCTTACAGAGAGTCTCAACATTATTCTTTTAAATATGGCAACTGGCACCGCTGGCATTTCACGGGAACCTAACTCGTCCGTAGCCGGTCGTCACCCTTATCCAAACACTGTCTTGATTTCACAAGGAGTCCTCCTCCTAACTGGAATCTATTTTGGCTTGTCAGTAGAAAGGGTAATGAAATTAAAGGAATCTTCCAAGACAGCATGTATAAAAAAGATCTAGAGTTTAAATCTGGAAAAGGTTGATAATACCCTATCTACATGAACTTCAGGAAAAGTTGATAATACAGTATGCACTCGAGGGTTAGTTCTACATGTAAGATTGTGACCATTTCCCACCTCTGTTGTAGAATAACCTAAGTAAATGTAGGGAAACCAAATTGTTTAACAGTTTTCACGTATTTTCATTTTGAGAAACCATGTTTTTACAAGAAAAGACACTAGACCACTACCTCTCAAGCTAAGTTCTATGATCGTAATATCAAAACAATTGATATGAGATTGTTTTAAAAAACACACACACACAAGCTCTAGGTAGAACTGTAATAAATTCCTTTTATAAAGAAACTCTTAACTGAAAAGCCACAGTAGATGGAAAGGAGAAAGGCTATTACTTTGTAAAATCCAGTGAACATCTACAATAGTTTTACAGCACATTTAGGCATTCTAGGGTTTTATATCTTCACCTGCCTTCCATTTCTTAGTTGCTCCTTACAAATTTGCCAATTATGAACACAGATTTGACCTCAAACCCAGTCTTCAGTTTGAGTGCCAGGAAAAGCAAAAGTCCAAATTTTTATCTTGATTTTAGTTTTAATTTTTAAAAATAATTGTTTAGAACAAAATACCCAAAAAGGGGGGGGGGTCGCAAAACAAAAGAACAAGCAGCAATGTTTACTTATGTATAATAGTCATTCATTGTATGGAAGGTGTGTTTCAGGATTGTATCTAGGATGCACTTGCTCTGGGGGGTGTTCTCAACAATTAAATTGGCCTAGACAAACACTACCAAAAATAAGAATACTAGGTAAGGGGCGCACATTTACAGTTGATATTCATAAAGGCAGTAAAGCAAAAAAAAAAAAAAAAAAATACTGTCAGAGAATCCATGCACACCCTACACAACTCCCACGGAACTACCAATGGCATCAATGCGACGCGCCGTTTTTCATAACTGTACCACCACCTACTAACCAAGGAAAGAGGAGACTGAGTAATGGTACTGAACTGAATTGTCTGAAGCCAGTGCCCCATGTATGGGGAAAGTGCATTTAGTTCAGCAGCAATACAGCACAGTGGGAAGATGTGCTTACACACAGATACTCCCGAACAGAAAGATGGACAAGGCGAGTCAAGATATAAAACCACAGCACACTGTGAAATAACCTGGAAACGTACATATACTGCAGTCTTTAGAGAGAGACATTCATCTCATTGTACAAATAAGGGAGAAGTCTTTAAAGTTACCTATTGTAGTTTATGATATAATAAATACATATCTATATAGCATTGTATATACATATATAGAATGTGTGTTTATGTGTTATTTACTTGCCAAATTTTTGTTCAATTTTTGTGGATCTGCAACCTTCAGGAATGGGGAAAAAAAGAAAAGAAAAGAAACCCTTTCACCACAGATTTCTGCTCCCACACAGTAAAACATACTTATTCTAGGAAAGGTTTCGATACCCCCCCTCCCCCCGCCCCAAAGATTCACTTCAGATATTTGCTTTAACAGTTCACTGGAGAAATAAAACTAGTGGAAATTTTGATTTCTAAATGTATATTTACTGTTTGCCAGCTGTTTTGACAAAGTATCTTTAATATTTAAGCTAACTGATACAAATTCTTTAACAGAATATAAACTCTATTTTGACTGATTAAAACAGAGCAAATCAAAATAATCCAGTGATTCACTCCGACTGTAAACAATATATAAAATTTAAATTTCAAATTTCAAAATAAGTTAAAGAAAAATTCTACCTGCAGGGCCTATGCTGCTATAAAGATCTGACAATTTTACGGGGAAATGTATATGAAAAGATTCAACAAAGTTTTTGGCCCACATTTTCCTAAGAAACACATATTTAACTACACTATTTTGTCCCTTAAATTTAATGACTTCATAATTTGTTGGAAGATTTTTAAACAAACTGGCATATCAGATTACACAACAGAAAAACATCCATCAAATTTAGCAAAGAAAACTTACATAAGCCTTTTTTTTTTTTTTTTTTTTTACAGAATTAAAAAAATCTCAATGGCTATGACTCCTCTATTAGCAGAAACAGATAATGCAGTCTTTATAAATCTGCCATAGATCAATATCCACACAGATACAGATACAGATATGAAAGATTAATGGCAGTCTATTTTTGAACAGTGTGTGGGACCAGCAGTTTGTATCAGACCATGGCGCGATACGGACCCTGCATCTTTAAGAATTGAATAATGAACGAAGGCCCTCCAGCAACAATTTGAGGTGGGAGGTGACTGAGTGGACAGTTCTCAATACTCATGATTGACAGCTTGCTGCAGAGAGCAAGCTCAAAGGGGAGGCTGTGAAGGTTGGGGTTGTCATTCAGATACAGTTCTTCTAGGTTTTCCAGTGTACCTGTTTAGGAAGGGGAAAAAACACTTAATTACTACTCTTAACAACTCTGGCAAGAGTGGATTTTACACTGCAGCACACAAATCAGCTGGAGAAACTTCTCATGACTCCATTGTATAGGCCACCTTCCATGCCGATGAAATCACAATGGCTTTGAAGCTGAAGCATTTTTGGAAACATGCAGAGGTTCACATATGGATTTTTAAACTTTTATTTTAATCAAAACACAGACTCCTTGCCAATGACACTGCAGTAAGCCAACAGCCAGCAGGACAGTTGTGCCTAGATGCAGAATGTCAAACCTCAGGAAAGCCTATATGAAGCAAATCACTGTCCTCATTTACACGTGGGACATCAGGGCTCAAAGTCTCCAGCCAAAGCTGCAAGGATGGCTAAGACCCAATTTTTAACTTGTCTACATTTCCAAAACCATTCTTTCCTGCTTTCTCTTGCTTCCAGAACAGGACATTATAGAAAGCAGACCATAATCCATAGAATTACTAACAGGAGCAACTCAATTAACTTCTACTGCCAAAATTCAAAGTAGCTATACTAATTATGGAAGTAATAGCTATAAACACATTCGGGAAAATTCTAAAAGTAAACTTACGCATGACATAATCAAGTACTACTACTAACCCAAAGGCCCTCAGCGCAAGGCTCTTCTGGAAGCTATGCGGAGTGGCTTCTGCCTGCAGTGCCAGCACTGTCATTACAAACAAGATCTAAAGGGGGACAAAGGAACCACAGTGGCCTTTCAGCACAGACACTGCTAATTTAATTCAGACCCACATAACTGCTAAGTTTGGAAGAACAGAAAATAATTTTAAAAAAACAAAACGTTTGTTTATAAATTGAGATTTATTAAGTCTATGGACAGCATTCTAAACCATTCTCAAATGCAGTATTAATTTTAACAACTCATGAGTAAAACCACTGGCACGTCCTTAAAGCCCCTGAGCTCCCTATAACTGAATGTGCAAAGCAGTGTATTTATCAAACCTATCTGTTTGAAAGCACAGAATCAACCAGCAGTGTCATGCATCCACAGGTTCCTACCAATTTCCTCAGGAAGGTGAGTGAGCAGGTTCTCTCCAAGACCAAGGTGCGTGAGGTTGGTCAGGTGACCGATGCCTCTGGGAAGAGTGGTCAACTGGTTGTTTGTCAAGACTAATTTCTAAAAGATTAACAAAATAAAAACGTTACACATGCATTTCCTACAACTGATGTGCACTTAAAATGATGTGTCTAACGAATGCAATAAATTAGGTAAATTGAGTTGAGTAAGACTTGCTTATTATTTGTTTGAACAAAAGCACATAGGGCATTTCGTGTTCACAATAAGTCAAAATTCTTTATTTCAAGAATTCTATCAAAATCTAAAGAAAAACTTACTTTGGGATGGTTTCTGGCCCTTTTGTTCTCCAGCCCGAAGCCCTGGGGAGCCTTACCTGCAGCTCCTTAAGATAAGCAATCTCATTGGGCAAGGACTCCAGCTTGTTCTCCTCCAAGTCTAGCTCTCGTAACTTTCTGAGATTTCCAAGACCGTGGGGCAGCTTCTTCAGAAGATTGTTCGATAATATCAGAACCTAAGTAGAAATCATCAAGAACATTTTCTAACTCAAAACATTATATATGATGTTATGTGGACTAAAGTTTATTAAGCAGTGCTAGTTTCCAAAAGTAAGTATTAAGCATAAGTTATAACTAATACAACATTTTAAAACTAACACTTACTACAAAAAGATTTTAATTCAGTTACTTAAAAACTAATGAAACCAAGAAATAATCTACTTTTAACTAAATTTTAAAAAGAAAAACAAAACTATTTGCCTTAAGAATAAAATGTTGACTGTGAATAATTATAAGTATTAATAAGTACCTGATTATTCAAAATTCCTCAAAATATTCACTTAAGGAAGGCAAGCAAGTGACTTACAACTGTCTAGACCAACCCACGGGAGTTCCTCTTTAGACACCTCATTTCAATGCATCCTGAAGCCACTAAAGGGCTGAAAAGGGGTAAGGAAGCTAGAGTCCTCTGTCTCAGAGAAGGTATCATGGGAACTGAAACAGGAGAAAGAGCAGCCGCAAACTGGAAGATGACGTGATGTGCTCAAACAACCTTTCACAGAGGTCGCCTATCAGATACCCTACACATAAGATATTTTCAACATTACAATTCATAACAGTAGCAAAATTACAGTTATGAAGTAGCAATGAAAATAATTTTATGGTTGGGGGTCACCATGAGAGATTATATTAAAGGGTCACAGTATTAGGAAGGTTAGAACCACCATATTATGATATAGTAAAATATAATTATTAAAAGTTTTAGAAACATCTTTAAAATAGCATATTTGCTATCTTAGCAAGCTGTTCATTAAAGATAAAAACTTCACTAATCAAAGACAGTGTAATTATGAAAAAAAGAGCTTTTGAGAAGAAAAACAAAATCAAAACCTTCCAGACCAGACTCTAGGATTATACACAGAGCTAGAAATATGGACAACACATTATCAACACATGGGGGAGTGATATAATTAGGCCAAAGTCATACAATAAAAGGCTCTGAATATCAATCTGAAGAATCCATAATTATTGACAATGTCATGTTTCCCAAAAGGAATTAAGGAAAAATGTTTTAAAAGGTGCTGAATTCTAGATGCCCTTCTCTTCAGAGATGCAGCATTTAAACCTCTAAGCTCCTGTTAGGCAGATGGTTCAGAGCAGTCAAACACTACCCACTGTCCTAAATAGGGCTGTGCATCTAATGGGGTTTAGTTGTGGTCTTTTCTAATATTAATCTTTAACCAACAGAAACTGCTGACATTAACACAAAGCTTGTAAGGTAGCCTGCAGGGTTTTGAGGCATCCCAAATTGTAAGACCCAAATTAACCTGTAAGCCCCATGTGCCCAAGGACCAGGTAACTCCCTGGAATGTTGAGAGTTGTCAGGTTTTTGGGTTTTTTTTTTTTCATGGAAAAGTGCAGGGGCCTAGGAGTTTTTCTCAATACAAACCTCTACAGCATGCTATATTCAGCTGGGAAATTCCAGGGAGGGGTCCTGACCAAAGTCCATCTCTTGGTCAGTATTTAATATTTAGTAAAGCTTGCTTCAAATTTGGCCCAAATGGCAGGGTTGTTTTTTCTCTGGCGAATGTTCTCAGGATTTACAAGAACTCACACTCTATACTCACCTCAAGAGAAACAAGACCAGACACGTCCTCTGGGATCTTTGTGAGCTGATTAGTCGCTAAATTCAATTCTACCATACTGGTCCAAGTTCCAAAATCCAAAGGAAGTGATGTTAACTGATTGTCCTGGCAAAGACAAGAAGCATTCCAGGTAAAATGATAGAAACAAACACACCATTTATGGTTCCTTTGGCAAACAAAATACTTCAAGAGAAAACCTTATTCTCATTTTTTATTAACTAAATAAAAAAAACAGGAGCAAAATGTAGGGAAAAAAAACAAACAAACAAACTTCTGAACTACCCAAGTTTTAATTAACTAGGCTTTTATTTTTAGGTTAAACTAGATTTTCTTATGTGGGTGTGTGTAATAAAGAATAACATACAGAGAAATTGCTCAAAATTTCAAAGATCCTAGTGACAAGTGGGCTTTCTCCACTTTATACTAATGTACGGAAATCACTAGTAAAATAGAATGCTCAAAATAAGACATGGAGAGGATATTGGCAAGACGGCTCAGTGGGTAAGGGAACTTGCCAGCAGCCAGACCACCAAGGTAAACGAGGCAGAAGGAGAGAATTGTCTGCCAAAAATTGTCCCAGATCCCCACACATGAGACATGTTGCTTAAGCATCCACATAAACACAAACAAGTAAATAAATGTTTTCAAAAACTGATTTAAATGCTAAGCAACTGTGGTACACACCTTTAATCCCAACACTGACAGAGTTCAAGGCCAGCCTGGTCTACAAAGCAAGTTCCAGGACAGTCAAAGCTACATAAAGAAACCCTGTCTTGAAAAACCAAACTAAATAAATTAATTAATTAAAAAGTATTTGTACATATATAAGGAGAAAAATGTCAAGCTTCATTGCTTTTTTCAAGAAAATGTTTTGTTGATCATTTATCACATTTGAGAAATTTTAAGACAAAGTTCTAGTTTCCTGTTATTTGACTGAAACCTTAGGCCAACCTGACTAGGCAGATATACTCTAAAGACACCAGAGCCATAAAAATGTCTATTCAAATGTAAAAACTAGCGAACACCTGCACTCTAACCCTACTAGAAACGGAGACAATTCTTACTACTTAGACTGAGAACTACACCCAGCACCTTGGGCACACTAGGCAAGAAGTCGGACACTAAGCTAACCCACCAGCATTGCCACACAACGACCACTGGGCAGGAAGGCTAACACCACTGCACCTGTTATCACAGGAACAGACTAAGAAAACATTTTATGTTGGTTTTAAGATTTCCTTGAATTAACCTTTTTATATGCATCCAATGAATTATCATGACAATGTATAGAAATGAAGAAATCAGAGATTAGACTGTTAAGGTCATAATCAGAGTACATGGTTTGAAGACAAAAGGATGCAGTATGCTATGACAGAACACTCTACCTGGATCTGAAGAAACCTAGGTTTCCTGGATTCCTAACCCGGATGCAGTCAGGATTAGATATGTGATACCTAATTAGATATTTCCCTTAGCTTCTATAATTTAGTTCACTATAAATTAAATCACAAGACTAATAATTTTCCATTTATTTTTCTCCCTCCACAGTAAATTTCAAAATAAAGGTGAAAGGCTGCTCACAGTAGGCATACAAACAGGCAAAGAACCTGAGAGAAACTTAGCAATCACTCCGACAGCCAAAGAGAAATGCTGTCTCAAAAAGCTCAGCTCACTGTAATTACCTAACACCTTAGAATTAACACAATAACCAGTGTATTTAAGACAACTAAAACTTGTGTAGGGAGATATTTTTGCATACTTTATCTCTTACTTAATAAACTGAGAACACTACAAAAGATATTTAACACTGTCTTAGTCTAAAGCATCCATTTTGGTGATTCCATATTATTCCATTAGATATATTACTTTTAAAAATCAAGCTTCTGGCATATGTCGGCATTGATGAGATACATGGTTACACAATGTATATCCTTAGAGTTGCATTTCCACAAACATCCGTAATTGTTCCTTGAGGACAAGCTGCTAAGGGTATGCTCAGTTTGAAGACATGTTACCTACTGAGGTATTAAGGCTGCTTTAGCACCTCTGTCACCAGTGTCGATTTCATCAACATAGCGTTACCTACTCTCCGTATGTACAGTGGAAAAACATGAATGAGAATCACAGCGTGGACACACACACACACACACACACACACACACACACACACACCAGATGCTTACCTTCATATTCAGCTTACTTAGTACTTTAGCTCTGGAAAAAATTCCAAATGGGATTTTGTTGATTCGATTGTGTTCCATGTTGAGGGAATAAATGGTGGAAAACTGAGACGGACCTCCCACTGGATATAACTGGAAGCAATTTCTAGCTAAGGTCAAGCTATTCAATTTTACAAGACTGGATAAAAGACTCTGTAAAAAAATAAATAAATAAGTATAAGATTCAGAAGTAAACCAATACTTCTTATAAGCAGTAGCCTTATAGGGAGCAATGATAGCCTAGTCGGAGTGGTTCTGTGACGATCTTCAAGGACCATCATTAAACATACCTAGACTCTATAGCAAGCAATAGCCAACACCAAATTAAATAGAGAAAAATTCAAAGCAATTGCACTAAAATGAGGAACAAGACAAGGTTGTCCACTCTCACCACACCTGTTCTATAGAGGACTTGAAGGGGATTCAAATAGGAAAAGAAGAAGTCAAGGTATCTTTATTGGCAGATGATACAGTAGCATACATAAATGACTCTAAAAATCCCACTAGGCAACTTCTACAGCTGATAAACACTTTCAGCAAAGTGGGTGGATGCAAGATGAACTCACAAAAGTTAGTAGCCCTCCTGTACACAAATGACAAATGGACTGAGAAAGAAATAAGGAAAAGACACCTTTCAAGATAGCCCCAAATAATATAAAATATCTTGAGGTAACTCTAACCAAGCAAACAAAGACATATATGATAAAAACCTCAATTCTCTGAAGAAAGAAACTGAAGATAACAGAAGATGGAATGGTCTCCCATGCTCACGAATCAGTAGAAATCAACATAGTAAAATGACCATTCTACCAAAAGCAATCTACAGATTCAATGCAATCCCCATCAAAATTCCAACACGAACCTTTACAGTCCTTGAAAGGACAATTTCCAAGTTCAGATGGAAAAACAACAAACCCAGAATAGCTAAAACATTCTTGTACAACAAAATACCTGCTGGCGGTCTCACCATTCCCTATTTCAGGTTGTACCACAGAGCTATAGTAACAGAAATCACATGGGGTTAGAACACAAATAGACACATTGATCAGTGGCATAGAACTGAAGACCCAGATATGAATCCACACACCTATGGACTCCTGATATTTGGAAAAGAAGACAAAAATACACACTGGACAAAAAGACAGCATCTTCAACAAATGGTGCTGGTCAAAATTAGATGTTTACATGTAGAAGAATACAAATAGCTTCACATTTATCACTCTGCACAAAACTTAAGCCCCAGTGAATCAAAGACCTCAACATAAAACCAGATATACTGAACCAGATAGAAAAGAAAGTAGAGAATAGCCCCGAACTCAATGGTACAGGAGACCTCCTGAACACCAACAGCTCAGGCCCTAAGATCAACATTTGATTAATGGGACCTCATGAACCTGAAAAGCATCTGTAAGGCAAATAACACCATCAATTGGACAAAGCAACAGCCTACAGATTGGGAAAAGATTTTTACCAACTCCACATCTGATAGAGGACTAATACCCAAAATATATAAAGAACTCACAAAACTAAGTATCAAAAAAACAAATAAAAATGGGACACAAATCCGAACAGAGAATTCTCAACAGAGGAAACACAAATGGCCATAAAACACTTAAAGAAATGTTCAACATCCTTAGCCATCAGGAAACTACAAATCAAAAACCTAATGTGGAGATTCTTACACCAGTCAGAACGGCTAAAATCAGCAACACAACTGACAGCTCATGCTGGTGATGATGAGGAATAAGGGGGACACCCACCCATTGCTGGAGGGAGGGAAAACTTCAAAGACAGGAATCGATCTACCTCAAGACCCAGCTATGTCACTGGAGCATATACCCAAAGGATGCTCCACTGACTACAGAGACAGTTGTCCAACCACCTTCACAGAACCTCTATTCCTAACAGCTAGAAACTGGAAACAACCTACATGTCTCTCAACAGAAGAATGAATTTTTTAAAATGTGGTCATTTACACAATGAGTATTACTCAGCTGTTTAAAAAAAAATGAGATCATAAAACCTGCAAGCAAATGGGATGGAAGTAGAAAAAAAAATCATTCTAAGTGAGGTAGCCCAGATCCAGAAAGACTAATATGGTATGTACTCATAAATATGTAAGTATCAGCCATCAAATAATTGGTAACAAACCTACAACCCATAGACCCAAAAAGGTTAGGTACACATGAATCTCCCTGAGAGAGGAAAGTAGAATAGAGTTCATGGGCGAACTGGACGCAGCCTGGGATGGGAACTGGAGGGGAGGGAAGGGAGATATGGCTGAGAGAGGGAATGAGGAGAGACAGCTGGAACCGAGGGGCATTGGAGGGTGGTATCAAAACCCAGTGCAGTGGAAACTTCCTAATCTATATGAAGGTGAACCTAATAAGGTCTCCGAATATTGAGGAGCACAAAGTCTCAAGTGGCCTCACTGTCCTCAAATGAGGCTTCTAGCACTAGGAACTAGGTTGTATTGAACTGAGTTGTTGACAAAAGGGATCCCATGGATACCCCAAAATGACCCAGGCTGGTGCTAAAACAATGAGTTGTTCCCCTCAAACTGATAGCAGGAGGGGAACAACTTTGCCCCCCAGTGTTGTCCACATTGCCAAGGACAACACCCACACAACTCACTGAACACGGAGAGTCAAGATGGCCCACACGGAGCCTTCGCCCTATACTCTCGAGTCTTTGGTGCTGGAAGGTATCTGGAGGCTACTGAAAGAGAACGGTAAACACCAACCCAGCCAAAAAACCTTTGACCTGTCCTGTCTGCAAGATATGCTAGGGCAATGGTGGCACAGAGCTTGTGGGAGCAGCCAGCCAATGTCTGATTTGACTTAAGGGCCACTGCCCAAGACAAAACCCACACCTGACACTGCCTGGGTGACCAAGAACTAGACAGTCAATAACCAAAAACTAAGGACAAAACCAAACACTACTGCTCTGGGAAAAAAAATAACAGTATCAAGAAAATGACTCCCACTGGTATTCTGCAATACTATATAGAGTTTGAGACCTCTATAGACTAATACACACTTTATTGTAAGAAAGACATGGGCTGAGTCTACTGTATGATCAAAGGTCTAACACACCTATTTCTAAGTTAGTATAATATTAACTCGATAAAATGCCCAATAATCAAATGGCTCCTCCAGGAATATTAAATTTAGTAGATGAATATACTTTCTGATATTGATGCTTTTCTATATGGTAAAATTTGCAGCAGACAATTATCAAACAAAAATTTACTGGTATACAACCCCATCAGTCACTATTTTAGCTTATTATGTCAGGGAAGTGCCAAGCATGCAGACACAAAAGATTTTAGTATTAAATAGTATTTAATACTAAATCCTATTTAAAAATAAGTACATAAATCATACTGATTAAGGAAAATAACTAGAAATACTATATAATTGTGTTATCACCAGTGATCAAGTACATAGAGGACGGACGTTCTTGCTGTTCAAAGTCTGGGTCAAGGAATGTCAAATCAGCATCCTCTGTAGCCTGTTGACAGGATCTGGAGCACACCCACAGGATTACAATATTCATTCTGAGACTCACTAGAGATTTGTATGACCTCTAACAAGAGAAACTCTGCTACCAGCTAACATAGTGTTGAAGCTAAGCTCTACCATTTAATACCTTTAACCAGTTACTTTTCTGAGCCATGGTTTTTTAACTGTGTAAAATAATGATGTCATATAAGCTCAAGTGAAGACTAGAAGAGATAAAACAAAAGAGTTGCTAGTATGTAATAAATGCTTGAAATTTAAATCCCTATATTCAAAGGAAGAGCACTGGAATAACTGGAAACAGAGAGGAAGTCAAGATGAGACACTCAAAGACAAAACTGTTGGACTACAGTTTAGAAAACACTCTGGACTGAGGTGTGTGTTAGTTCAAACTTGAAGCAGCTGGACATCAAGCAGTTGAGACGGTGCCTGAGGTGTACGTTGTTACAGAAAGCAAGGACAGCAGAAGGCATCAAACAGCTGCGGAATGAGGAAATGGAGCAGAAACGGAAACTTGCTTTTTATATGCAATGCTCAACAGCTACTCTAGACATTTCTGTTGGTGATGAACTGGTAAAAGTGGTAAGTAAGAACACCTTGCATGATAGTCAATTCAAGAAAAACATTTTCAATCCATTATATTAAGATATTCCTGGGTTTTGCTACAAATGTAGCAAAAGATACTTATCTTTTATAATATTTATAAACAAACATTTAATTTATCTGAAATTGGCCCCAAGCCTCCCTTAATTCATATTTCCTATCTGTATAATGCCTGCCCTCAAACTAAAGGGTTATATTTAAGAGTAAATGAAACTACATATGCACAGCTCTTAGTTTCAAACTTTGAGCACATATGCTCAGTGTTGTTAAAGTTTTTTTCTTTTTGTGTATATGTCTACATTAATACTAGTAAATTCTCAGATGTCAAGTAGAAAATGCACTCACTTTTACCAGCTCTGAGTTCAAGAATAAAATAGGCCTTTACTACAAACTGCTGTCATGATTCATTGTCTCTAACTCAGCTTGCAAGTTTCCTAAGCGGCATCTAATGGATCTTATTGTTTTCCCTATTGATTCCATGTTATAAACAGAATCGCACATTTACACTGAAAATATGCTACTTCCAAAAAGCACATAGATTATTTTAAGTAAGACTTAATGATGTCCCATAGTTGGACAAGGCCAATCAAAGGCTTCCCCAGTGTCTCTACCTGAAAACAGGCACAGGTACACATAGTCACACAACCTCTCATATTCAGACCGGAGAGTTTTTTATAATTCTGTTATCACAAGTAAAATGAGGTTTTAACACACACTCCCATTTCCAAAACATGGAAAAAGCTTTGTGGGGTCCCAGTCCCTTTAAAAACATATGATAAAAGATCAGTTCTCATCAGAGATTGCAAAAGGAAAGGGATAAATAGTGGGGCATTTATTTTACTTTATTTCATTTGCAATAAAATAGTATAAATGTCAATAAATTGACTGAGTTCAGTTATACAAAATTGAATATAAAAATGAGCACCTATGACAAAGTCTATATCCTAGCAGCTCAAGAATTATTAGTCTTCCTTCACTAACAATAAATCTGTATATAAAATATTTTTCAAATGTTTAAACTTTATAGGAACCCAGTCTTTATCTAATATGGTGACAATACCCAAAAGGAATCTCCTCTAGAATCTATGTGGACCTAGAGGCACACATGTAATCTCAGTACTAAGGAAGCTAAGGCAAGGGAGCAGCTACATGTGCAGGGCCAGCTTCAGCTACACAGCAAATACCAGGTCAAAAGGCTACAATGCGGGCTGGAGAGATGGCTCAGCGGTTAAAGAGCACTGACTGCTCTTCCAGAGGTCCTGAGTTCAATTCCCAGCAACCACATGATGGCTCACAACCATCTGTAATGGGATCTGATGCCCTCTTCTGGTGTGTCTGAAGATAGCGACAGTGTACTCATGCAAATACAATAAATAATAAATAAATAAATAAATAAATCTTTTTTTTTTTTTAAAGGTTACAAAGTCTTATCTGTAAAAGAAAAAAAAGTCACGCTGAGAAGAAAAAACCTAATTAATGTGCTAAGTGACCAATTTTGGGTGTGTTACAATTAAAAATATGGGTAACATTAAATAATGAGGTCTTCCATCTTGACTATTCTGAATTATCAGTATTACAGGACAAACATCCAGACAATCTGGTTCTTAGAATTGGATCTGATACCTTGGACTGAATCGTCCAGAGTGAGGTAACCCAGACCCAAAAGGACATGCTTGGTATGTACTCACTGACAAGTGGACATTAGCCATAAAATACAGAATACCCAGGACACATCCCACAGACCCAAAGAAGTTAAATAAGAAGGCAAGCCCATGTGAGGAAGCTTGAATCTCTCTTAGAAGGGGAAACAAAGCCATGGGAGGCAGAGGAGATACCTATGTGGGAGAGAGATGGGGAGAGATAGGGGAGAGAGATGGGGAGAGAGATGGGGAGAGAGATGGGGAGAGAGATGGGGGGAGAGATGGGGGGAGAGATGGGGGGAGAGATAGGGGGAGAGAGATGGGGAGAGAGATGGGGAGAGACATGGGGAGAGAGATGGGGGGAGAGAGATGGGGGGAGAGAGATGGGGGGAAAGAGATGGGGAGAGAGATGGGGGGAGAGATGGGGAGAGAGATGGGGGGAGAGAGATGGGGGGGAGAGATGGGGGGAACACGTCAGGTGTGAGGAGACAATCAATGGAAATCAGCAGCTGGGGCTTTGGGGGCAGGGAACAGAACTCTAGGAAGTCCCAGGGATAGGGGAGGTTCCTAGGGGTCAGCGCAGGTGACCTTAGCCAAGATGTCTAACAGTGGGAACCTGAAGAGGCCACCTCCTGTAAGGACTCCCAGTGGAGGAACAAGGACACAAACCCACCCACAAAACTTTTGACACAAACTTTGTCCTGTCTAAAAGAAATGAAGGGACAAAGATGGAGCAGAGATTGAGGGAACAGCAGACCAATGACACACCCAATTTGAGCCCTATCCCATGAGCAAGCACCAGTTGCTGACATGATCAAAAGGCTTGCAGACAGGAGCCTAGCATAACTGTCCTCTGAGAGGCTCCACCCAGCAGCTGACTGAAACAGAAGCAGATACCCGTAGCTAAACTAAACATTGGATGTAGCTCAGGGACTCTTATGGAAGAGTTGGGGGAAGGACTGAAGGCCCTGCAGAGGCTAGGAACCCCACAGGGAGACCAACAGAGTCAACTGACCTGGACCTCTGAGAGCTCTCAGACACTGAGTCACCAACCAAAGAGCAAACATGGGCTGAACCGATGCCCCCAGCATATATGTAGCAGAGGACTGCTTTGTCTAGCTTCAGTGCAAGAGGATGCTCCTAATCCTGCAGACTTGATGCACCAGGGTAAGGGGATACCCAGGAGGTTCCCCACCCTCTCAAAGGCGAAGGGGAGGGAAGCTGGGAAGTGGGGGAAGGACTATAAGAAAGGGGACAACATTTGGGATGTAAGTAAATAAATGAGTAAATTTAAAAGAAAAGACTGTGTAATTGTCAATGGTAAGCCCAGAGTTCCTGCATTTCATTTGTTACAATATTATATTATGCTTGAATATAATAAGCAAACACAGTGCCAAGGATGCAGACCTAGTAGCATACTGTTTAATACAGGAAAGACAAGAATTTAACTACATGTCACACTGAAACCCATTATTCTATAAACTCATTTTTCACAAAAGAAAGGATGGCTCCAGAGTGCAAACGTAAGTAAGAACTGTCTTCTACTGAGACCTGAAGCAAGCAAGAGGCAGACAGACCAGATAGTGAGATAAAAACTGACTTTTCCCTACTAGACAAATGTTTTCTCAAACAGAATCAGCATAATTCAAGTTAAAAATAAGGTGTTAAAATACCTGATTTGTTGGCTGTTATATACTAAATAGGCTTTGATATTACTGCACTAATAGGGTAGTAATTTGGGATCACAAAGAGTTACAGCCAGTATTAATCATGACAATAAATAGTGCTATACAGATGATTCTTTCCAATTATCAGATGTATCTTGTTTCTAAGCTGAGTTCTAAATCAAGTCACACAGCTTTTCCTCAGAGGCATAAGTTACTACTACTTGTTAGTAGTAAAGAGGGGCCACAGTTAGGCTTCCATTCTGGTTTCCCCCTTCTCCACATTAAAAGATCAGTATGCTCTTATACACAACCTTTCTTTTTTGGAATTTACCTCAGTGGTGGTTGGCTGTAGTTGATAGCATAGTCATTAAACAGTCCCAATAACTAAATTATGGATCCAGCTGTAAGACTGCCTAGATCTTCCTCCATTATCTTGCAAACTAGTTTCAATTACACTTGTTTCCTCTAAGCTACTTCTTACCTCTGGTAGAGTAGAGATGTTATTGTTCTCTAAATTTAACTCCTCAAGGGCACTGCATTTTGCTAATGATCTGGGTATTGCTGACAATCTATTGTATCTCAGGCCAAGGCGATTTAAACTGGACAGGTTTCCTGTAAATACAAGAAAAAGGAATTTATCATTCAGAAAATCTGATGAGCCTTTCACTGTCGTAAGTTACAGCCTAGATAGTCATTAATTACTCTGAAGTATTATTTCAGCAGATCTTTAAACCAAGGGGCTTACTAGAAAAATAACGAAATAGACAACATTAAGTTAATTTTTAAATGAACTATTAGAAAGCTTTGGCATCATTTAACAAGTTAATCTTTACCTGATAGTACATGGTTTTGAGCATCTCACACAAATGCTACCATGACATCCAATGATATCGAAGCATATCCAATTTGAATACACATTAGACACTACTGAGCAAATACAAAGTGAAGCATCTTGTTCCCCAGCTATTTTCTAGTTGTATTGTCAAGACAATATAGGAAGCTACATATAAGCCACCTGAATACATATGGTGTCTATTATCATAAAATGTTCACCCAATATTTACTAAACTGCACATATAAATTTGTTTTGACAGTTAAAAGGGCATCAGTAACAACAATTGAATCTAGTGTATTCCTTCGTCATGACTGATTCATTTCTAACTACAAATCACCCTGGCAGTTCTGACATTTCTCGATGAGTCAGGTTAAAACGGCAACTGATGCCCTTCTTTCTGCATTAAACAATTTCCCCAATGTTAGAAATCGTAGAAATGGACGCGTGTCTCATGTGTTAGTATCTGAGACTTTGCACTTTCTCCAATCTACTGACAGCCATTTCTTTCTGTCGCTCTCATCGCTGTATGGCCCGTCATCTTTCTAGATGCATCATTACTACAGTAATTGACACAGCTAACACCACCAACCAAGCCTTGACATTGCTAGAGAGAGTCACCATGCCCACAGCCTCAGCAAGCAGTCTTCACATGCTTCCTTCCCTTCTCAGTAAATAAACTTAAAGCTAGTTCTTACCCGTCACACTGCCTTATGAGTCTATGCCTTAGATTTAATAAACTATGACACAGAAACCCTGGCAAGGACCTCTGCCTTCCCACTGGACTACAACTACTCTATAGGATCACCATTGACATTCCTCTTCTACAATCCTGTTGGGATGTTGGCTAAGAATCTGTAGTTCTAATTAAGTAAGATTCCAAAAGGTGTAAAACAGAAGAATATAAAAAGCAACAATAAAAACCACTACTTAGCAAAAATAATCTGAGCTTGCCCTGAAGTAATTTCTAAATTAACTCAAGACGTTTCACTGGTGTCTTTCTGGTGGTACTCTGGTAAGGCACATCCACTTGAAAGAGGGCTGGAGGAACAAGATACAACAATAAAGAAAACAGGACTGACTTCTTTCCAAAGCACCAATCAATCTGATTTTAGAGATCAGAAATAAGAATAAGAAGCAATTTTTACTACTGTTACTTCTGTTCAATGATACTGATACTTTTGCTACTTAAAAACACTGGATTAGTAAAAACCAAAAGAATCTGTTGTATGACTAAATATGTTAAAGTTGTATACATACTGGCAAAAATGGGAACATTTTACATGCACAAGAAAAAACAGATATTATTTATAATGTGTGCAGCATAAACACACATCATTTAGAAAAGTGAAAATGTACTTGTAAACGCTGTAACCCTGAAGGGTCCGAAATACTGCTGGGTTTTTTCCTCTTTTAGCCTGTCAGTTAACTGGGTAATCAGACGGTAACACTTACACACGAAACCTTAGAAGATTAGTAAGTAAGCCTGAAGAACTATGTTTCACAGACAGACAATTCTTGAGTCTGCTAATATTAATTATTAGTTCAAATAGAACTAATAATTAATATTAGTTAAAGTTAAAAGCTATGCATACTCTATTTTATGCATACTTTTTATTTTATTTTATTGTGTACATGTGTTTTGTGTGTGCTGACACATGCAAATGGGTTCACAGGCTTGCCTGTGCTTGTCTGTGTAGGCCAGAGGTTTATGTTTCATGTCTTCCTCAATCACTCCCTACTGGTTTTTTAAATTTTTTTTTGGGGGGGGGGGGGAAATAGCTTCTTACTGACCCTGGAATCGGCTGACTTGGCTATACTGGCTAACCAGCAAGCCCTGGGCATATGCCCATCTCCACCTTCCCAGGTCACAAGCACACTCTGCTGCACCTAGACCCGCTGCAGACACAATCAGGTCCTCACGCTTTCACTGCAAGCGAAATGGTAAGACTTCCAAATGTGTACACAGAAACACTAAACTAGCAGTTCTTTCCCTAATACCAACTGAGGCATAGCCTCAGGCCACTTTGTGATCTCTCTGAGAGTCAGGGTATGATCAGAGATGGCTGTTCTCCATGCTCGGGACTAAAATGTTCTCTTTTCACATAGACTGTTTGATTACAGCCTGGGATCCTGGAACAGACTAGTTCTAAAACTTCATGATGCTTAGTGAAACTGCTTCTTTACATAGTGACCCCAGAGGACACTAGACTCAAGGTTGAGGTTAAATCTGTGTATACATTTGCTAAGTTTTAATACTTGTAAGTCTCCCAGTTCAATCTCTTTTCAAGAATACAGCATTCATAATAAAACATTTCAGATTAAACTGTTATGGCTATTTTACTTAGTTGAGTCTTGTTTTCCAGCTGGATATGTAGTGCCCTAAAAGTGAGGCCAAGCAAGAGTAGGAGAAACCCTGTAGATAGTACACATTTGCATATTTAACGGAGCAAAATCATCTAAAAATTTTAGTCTCAATTTTAGCCTCAAAAATAGATTCTTGATACCTTAGACTCAACTTTATGAGGCTTCATGATGTATCTACATAATAGTATCCTTAACACTTCCTAGGATCAATGGGGCCACAACAACTATAAATGCTTCATCTTACTTCTGTTTCCCTTTTCAGAGTCTCATAAATGCTACAATCAAAACTTTAGTGTAAAGCCAGGCAAAGAACACCCACAGTCGACAGCACTGGAAGCTGTATGATAACAGAGCGTATCCCAAGGAGCGCTAAAGTGGCAGAGTAAATTCTAAAGACTGTTATATAAAACTTATTTACTTCATTAATTGAAAATGATTTATCTTGTCCAAATCAGTCCTTCAAATTCTATATCTTTAAAACACTCCTCTCTTCCGTCTCTTCGCTAGTCTCTCCCTCATCACCTCAAAACCAGATTATTATGGTAACTGTCTTTGAAGATTAACTTTTACTACTCAGTCTTATACCATAATAGTTGATCTAAACCTACTTTTATTCTCATGGAAGTGAGAAGAACTAAACTACCACTTCTTTCCCTAATCTTTCAGATGTGTTCACATTACTCAGCTCCATTTCAAGGCTCCTCGCTCTCTCCTGCTGACCCAGATGCTGCTATATAAAATGCCAAATATCACAGTCCACTCTCTCAAGATGCTTACTTCCACAAATGACTATGATGCTCAGAGTATGATAGTAGATGAGAAGTCTGACCAAAATGCTTTGAATATTTACAGAAGTGCAGGGCAGATCAAAGCTGACCTTATAAGCCAGGCGGGAGAGTTACTATTACCAGGGAACATCCCCGCCTGGTACAACGGAAGGAAATGAACAAAGAAGGAAATATAAAGATGTAGAGGAGGGGATCAGTGAGCCAGCTCTCAACACAGAGCGGCTTGACACCATGCCTGAGAACCCATAATCCGTCAGACCCCACAATGGTAGACCTTGTCCTGAACATTGTCTTCTGGCCTCTCCTGTCTGCATGTGCCCCTGCTTGAGCAGGCAAGTGTGTACACACACACACACACACACACACACACACACACACACACACGCTCTGAATGAATGAATGAATGAATGAATGAAAAAATTTATAAACTGTTAAATGAAATGCAGATGTAAGATGTTTACATATAAGACAGGAGCTTGAAGGCCAAAAACTGGATCCTGAGCTAAAGCTTTAGGCAGCCAGTCCATGACGCCCAATGAAAATAGCTAAGCAGCAGCACTTGGTCACTTTTCTCACAGCTGAAACCAAATACCCAACGAGAAGCAACTTAGGGAGGACAGAGTGATTTAGCTCACAGTTTGAAAGCATCGTGATACCTTCAGGCAGGGAGGATAAGCAAAGGGAGGGATGATCACAGGACAGGTAGCTGTGACCACAGGAGCATAGAAGTGGTTGCTCACATCTCGATAAACCACAAGTATGTCCCATGTGTCCCTGTGATCCTATGACACATTTACTCTGCTAGGCCTTTTCTCTTAAAGGTTTCACAACTTTCCAAAACAGCACCACCAGATGGGGACCAAGTGTTCAAATACATATGCCTGTAGGGACATTTTACATCCCAGGCATAAGAAAACCCTAGAGGCGGGTAATCAGTGTGGAGTTAGCATTCAGCATGTAATGTGACATCACAAAGAAGAAACTCAAACTCTGGCAGTTTCTTATCAACAAACCTTTCTTCAAGGCTGTCCTAGTTCATTTCTGTTGCTGGGATAAAATACCCTAACAAAAAGCAGCTTGAGAGAGAAAAGATTTATTTTAGCTCACTATTCCTGGGCAGTCAGGGCAGCAAAAATGTAAAACATTATACCCACACTCAGAAGCAGAGAGAAATAAAGTCCCTGTGTACTCACCTGCTTCTCTGTGCTCAGACCAGTTTCTCCGCTCACACAGTTAAAAGACTCCCTGACGAGAAATGGTGTGCCCTAGCAGGCCGAATTAAGACACTCCCTATTGGTCGCCCTGATCAGACAATCCCCACAGAGACTCTTCCCAGGTGATTCCAGGCTGTGTCCAGTTGAAAGTCAACAGTTGCAAAGGTCTTCACTGACTGTGTTCCAGGTCTCTAGCTCCCTCACTGACACAGAAAAATGCTTTGCTCATTCCCAACTGCTCCCCGCTGTCCACACTGCTGAGCTCATGGACTACACTGAACACATTTGTTCACGGAGCTTTTCACCATCACTTCAGCTAGATTCTAGATCTTACAAACTGGTATTTAAACACACTCGGTGTTATATTGTTAGCTCTTTCATATTTTGGGTTATTTCCTGACTGAAAATCTTTTAAGGAGCCTTGTGGTAGGTATATCTCTCCTATCATAGAATACACTTTAGTGCTAAGAACACAAAAAGTATGGATTTATCCTTGTTAATAGTTACAAAAGCTAAACATGTATCTGTCCTTCTTTCCATTAGGAACAAGATACAGAAAAAAATTCCAAAAGGCCTACAAAATTCTCTTCTCTGACTAATTCTCACTTTATAGAACAACATAGGTCTTTGAAAGTGAGACTTCTCTAGGCCTTAGTCTTCTCTGGACACCTGTCAGATTTACCAGATCCACATGAATGTAATTCTCTACTAAATCCACAGGGAAACATGCCAGTATAGGCCACACAGAAAATGGTAATTTTTCTCACTTTCTGCACTCTTCCTACTTAGCCAAACTTTTCTAATCACAAACACACAAGCAAGCCTTATTCTCTTCTCCAGGTTACCACAGGTGCTGGTATGTGCCTGACAGCTTTCTCTCAACATTTATTTATAAGTAAAAAAAAAAAAAAAAAAAAAAAAAAAATCAAGGGCTGATATATTTGATCCTATAATGCTATTTAACAACTCTATGTAGTCTGCATGTGTGAGTACCTGTATCTATCTAATCACGACTCAACTAATGTCATGTTTCTAACTGTTTAAAGGAATTTAGCAATGCAAACCTCCATTCACACATCTGTGCACACAGCAGAGTATTTCACGGGTTGTCAGAGAACAGTTATTTTAAACTGTTAAGAATATGATGATTACACAGTCAAATCAATTTTATTTCCACAAAGTCAACGATTGTGTTAATTCACTCACTCTTTGAAAGACACAAAGTAAGACTGTACTTTATTGCTTGCCTATAGCCACTGTTACAATAAAGCTAGATAAATAAAGCTAATAAAGATGGGAAGTGTCCTTCAAGTACAGATTGTGGCTGTCTATAAAAGGCAACCAACCTTTAAAAAGAACTAGAAGTAGATATGGCCTGCCCCTTCTCCCTCCATCCGCCCTCCCTTCTCTCTCTCTCTCTCTCTCTCTCTCTCTCTCTCTCTCTCTCTCCTTCTTACTAAGCCTTTCTCTATTATAGAAACATCTGCCAAGGAGTCTGAAGTCTACTGGAAGGAGTCCTAATTCTGCTCCATCAACTGGCACTGGCACGCCTCCTGTAATCACTCTACAGTAGAGCAAGTACAACGCTTTAAGTCTCTCTTAATCCCAGTGAAGCCGAGTCATTCTTTATGGACAAACGATAGTGTGTGAGGCTGAGCATCTCAAAAGCTAGTAATAGAACCAAACTAAATCCCACCCTTAAAATCAGAATAGATTTCTAGAATTCAAACATTTCAAACTAAAAATGTTGTGAAATTAATGCACAACATTAACTAGGACTACAGCAGCACCTCCCTCCACCTTTCCTGCACCCAAGCTCTGACCTTCTCCTTTACAGTCGGGTTAGAAAGAAGGGGAATTTTTAAACATGACCCATGAGGAATCTACACTTGCAAATGCCTTATCACTCATTTAAGAGAATGTCAAAGAAGTGTCTGCATTCAGGTGTGCTCCTGGTACTTGCGGCAGAGTAGGCAAGACCAACACAGTCACAAGGAAGTATCAGGGTTTGACATTTACTCTGGTTCTTCAGCAGTGGTTCTGGCTCTAAGTTCTTCCCATGAGTGGTTCTAACTACACCTTAAACTGCAACCTTGAAGTCAGGAAATGGTCTGCTTTAATGCTGAGACATTCAGACTAAGAAAACAACCAGAGTTGAGGGTCTCTGTATGAATGTAGGCTGATCATGGCCGAACACCAACAGTTGGCTTTTTTAAATGCTTAGCTTTGACTATAAATGACTCTGCTCCACTTTGACAGCTTGCTTTCTTAAGCTGTCAAATTTTTAAAACATGGTAAAATTACAAGGGTAAAAATTAAAATTAGATACCTTCAGCTTCAGCAAATATAAAAGCACCTGTAGGTTAGCCCTGTGTGATGCTTCAGTAAGGCTAATCCAAACAGCCTTAACTTAACAAAGCAGAAAAAAATCAGCAGGAAGAACACACTAAGCTAAAGATGGAATGATGCCAAGGGTGCATTGTTTTTTAAGCAAACTGAAACACAGGAAAAAAAAAATTTAAGTTTTGAATGTTAAAAAAACAAAAACAACAAGAGAACAAGAAATACAACTATTTCAAAATCCAACAAACTTGTTACAGACAACACTGCACTGAAGTCACTTACAACCTTTGTTTCTGTTGTTAACTCTTGTTGTCTGTTTTCTTTTGAGAGAGGGTTTCTCTGTGTGACAGGCCTGGCTGTCCTGGAGCTCCCACTGTAAACCAGGCTGGCCTCAAACTCAGAGAGATCCACCTGTCTCAGTCTCCCAAGTGCTGGGATTAAAGGCGTGCACCACCACACACCAGCATAACCTTTGTTTCTACACCCATAATCACTCTGCATTTCTTCAGAGGGCAACAAAAAGACCTCTGTGGACTGGCCTGTGCTTCAGCCTTGAATGCAAGGTTTTGTTGCATCCTTCTCTCTTTATCTAATTTTGAAAAGAAATAAAAAGTTGAATATTTATCCTATTTTAGACCCTTTCTCCTCTGATTTCATAATGGTTATCAGAAATCCCAGAATATTTTACAGAAAAGTAAGTTCATCCTCTGAACAAAATGACATTGTAAGAAGACTTAAGATTACTCTTTTGTTCCCAGAAAAGTCTGGAAGTAGAAGAGGGTTCTTCTATGCAGTCCAATGTATTGTGAATCATTCAGCAAGGCTTACTGAAGACTCTGACTTAACTAATCAGCTATCCTTCCCGTTTCCTAGGTCTCTTTACCCGGCTCAGGAGCTGTAGTGACCCTGGCACTGCTGACGTAGGAACCAAATGGCAGTGAGTACTGACAAGGACGAACAGTCTCACAACAAAGGCGGATGTTAAATAAACAGGGAAGTGGCTTGGCCATTTAAGCTGGGGAATGGGTACTGGAGATATGAGGTGACATCAGAAGTGGATTTAGGGCAAGATTTTTTAGTCAAAAAACAAAACCAAACAAAACAAAAACAAAACAGAAGGGAGGGTAGCTGCTACAAAAATGCAACTCTACAGGGCAGAAAGTAGCTTTTCTGTTTGCTCATTTTAGTCACATTTTAAGAATGGGCTATGAAGACAGTAAATAATGAAAATGTTCATAATAACAGTAATAATAGTAATTTTTAAAAGAAAAAGTATCAAGAAACCTATAAGCTAATTAGATCAAGCTTGTTACTAACTATTCCAAATGAGCTGTTCTTCTCCAATAAAAAAGAATCTCAATTATCAGTTGAGGAGAGTTGACAATGGAGTACCTGCCTAGCATGTGTGGGGCCCTGGTTTCAACCCTCAGCATGCCTAAGAAAGTAAAAAACAAAACAAAACAAAACAACCTATAAAATTTAAATATATAACAGATTATAATCCAAATGTGTAGTTTCTCACTAAATCTCAACCTTTAGCTACTCAATAATAAAATATCAACACACTAGAAGTGATCATAATAATAATTCATTAAAATTATTTAACAAACAAGACATGAGAAATGACTATAATGTAAAACTTCCAATACATATTACTTAACTTTGATTCCACCCCAAAACATAATTATTTTAACTCCCAGCAACTAACAAATTTATCATATAAATGCAATATTATTTTAAATTCTTATTATTAATGTTTCCATTCTCACTGATTTCTAATACATATCTGTGATCTGATCATGTGAGACATATAAAGTCTACAATATCATCTTAATCCTAAGAGTAATAATGAAGTCAAGGGCTGCCTGCTTTATCAGAAGACCCAAGTTTGATTCCCAGCACCTACAGAGCGCTCCCAACTTCTGATTCCAGTCACAAGGAACCTGATCCTCTCTTCTAGCCTCATTGGTGCCAGAAAAAAAAGCCCATACACAAAACAAAATCATAATAAAGTCAAATGCCTTCATATCTACAATACTTGCTTGCAATTTATTTTGATTCGCATGTACAAGACCTTGGGGTTCAAATTCCCAGTGACACACAATAAACAAATTAAACTACAGAATTACCCATTTTTAAAAAAAAAAAAAAAAAAAAAAAAAAAAAGGCATGTAAGTAAAATTGAGAAAACCAGGAGAAAGCAGGGTCACAGGGGTTGATTCTCTTTCTCAGAGGACGTGTGTCTAAGGAACCCTAGGCCTACTTCCTACTTCACAGGAGATTCTTATCAGCCAGCAGCAGTCTGTGCTCTCTCCACATGCAAGGGATATTGCGGTATGCTGACCGCAACACCTGCTCATTACTTCTGAACAAAACAGGGATACAGATAAATTCATAAAAACACTAAACATTGCTAAGACTATCTGAGAGAAAAAATATGGATCAATAACCAATTCCTGTATATCTACTTTATTGTTGGAATGAGTAAAGAAGGCTAGAACTTGTTCAAGAAACAATTTAGCAACCTAAGAAACCCAGGGACTCAGCAGCCTGAGGTCTGTACACAGCTTTACAACCTGGGCTACGCTACACTTTGGTCTTCCTGTCTTATTTGCAGTGGAGTAAAGCAACACTTTTTTCTTTCTACAATAAGCAAAATTCTGGATTTTATGGAAAGTTTTTGTTTTGTTTTGTTCTTGTAAGATTATTTTTAACATGATAAACCCATGAGGAAAAAAGAGAACATCAAAATTAGGCAGTTACTTTCCATTTACCATTCAATCAGTTGTTCAAAATTAAGCCGACTTGAAGACATTTATTTCAATGTAGCAACATCCTATAAAAGAAACTAAACATGTCACTATGCAATTTCCAAAAATGGACAGATATTCAGATAAAAATTGAAACACCTGTTGAGCTGGTCCAGAAGTATACTAGAGAAATGTCATTATAAAAGATTAACACTGAAAAAAAAAAATATAGTTCTTAAACTTTAGAAATAAAGACCTGATCCTCTGTAACGGTTGGGCAAAAAACCTGTCACTTATAACATAAAAAAAAAAAAAGCAAAAAAACAAAAACATTAAATTCCAAAGGGCAGAACCAAAAGGCAGAGCTACTTCCTAATTCTGTAAGTTACTCAAGAGAAAGGAACCGAATCTAATAACTGTGTGCCCGGCCCAACTGTTTAAATACACAACGACTATGGAGGACATCACTGTTTCCATGAACTGTTTTGATAAAACTACTACCAGACAGGCTTTAGCTAATCAAAATTTGACTAAGGCAATTACAGCAATTAGACAGCTGATGAATAATAAAATTAAAACAATAATGTAGATTAGAAACAGCATTACAATTGTTCTGACACAGATCTGAATGGAAAAAGACTCCCAAAAAGAGCAGGCAGCAGGGCAGGATAAAAACACACTTACTGTCTGGTTCAGCTGCACTGGGATAGTCCAATGCTCTATAAAGAAACTAAAACTGCTTAAAAACATTCCTAATATGGAAAAACTGTGACCCAGATGTTTTCACTGGTGAAATATCAATGCCACGTTTTTCTTTCCAGTTTAGTGTCTTCATGTGTTTTGCCTTCATGTCTCCATCGTCCCAGCACTGGTATTACAGGAGTGTGCCAGCATGTCCATCTTTTTGTATGGGTACTGGGGATCTAAGCCCAAGACCTCACGATTGTACAGTACTTTAGCCACTGCATAATCTCCCCAGCTCCTTGGCAGACATCTCTGAAAACTGTGGTTTTGGTTCTTTTTTGTATCAGCCTGAACATGAACATGTTCACGAGTACAGAACAGACCCCCTCCATGCTCCTTCATCTGAGATCACTTCTCTGGACATCCTAGTTATTTCAGTAATTTTAAAAAACAAAGAAAGTAGAAAGTAATCGCCATGGTTTCTAATATCCTGACTCATCGATCTGTTCTTTTTATATTTTAAGTGTGTTTGACACAACACTCCTATAACTTGTTACATAATGCAGACATTTTGCCTTTCCAGTTTAAAGAAGAAATACTCAATTTAATACCAATACAAATACTATTATGATAGGAAGATCCATGGGCCAAGAACTAGAAAGGCAGAAAACTCAGCATTTTATCTAATATATAATTATATATAATATCTAAGTCTCAGCTTGGTTTTCTGTAAAGAAATTGTTGACTTATATGACCACCTGGTAGTTGGTAACTCAACATCTCCCTCCAATTTAATACAGAAACAACAACAAAAATACAAAACAAAACAAAACACCAAAAACAAACTGAAAACATCTTCCAAAATAAGCAACTTAACAAAACAGTGGCTAAGGGCGGTAGCCTGGAAACAAGCTCAGAACCCAGGAAAAAATCAGATACTGGATTTCTGTCCCTAGAGAATTTCCCCAAGCAGAAGCTGCAGCTGAAGGGCCGTGTCATGTTTCTGTCAAGAGTTAAAATCTAAGTCCTGCCGAGGCAGAGCCCTTCGGGGCTGCTCCTTTAACAAAGTGAGCCAGAGGTGAACCAGTCCTCAACCAAGACACCAACAGCCCTCTGTGTCATCCAAGAGACTACAAAAACCCTCATGCACTGAACACGAAGTTACTAAAATTGCTCCTCTAAATACCTTGCAGAAGGAAACAGAGTAAAAAGACAGCATCACTATAAACCTAAAATGTTTTATTAACAGGACATCTTATATATTTATTATATAAATCAAGAACAGAGGAGATTTTTCTAAATAACAAAGAATTTATGAAAACATCCTTCTTGGCTTATATCCAT
Organism: Rhynchomys soricoides; assembly: GCA_019843965.1. Classification (NCBI taxonomy): domain Eukaryota; kingdom Metazoa; phylum Chordata; class Mammalia; order Rodentia; family Muridae; genus Rhynchomys; species Rhynchomys soricoides. The sequence continues at coordinate 7,078,514 of JADRCH010000089.1, forward strand.
TTCTGGGCACAATTAGAAAAAGAACAAGACTACACAAATATAGACTATTACCACAGCTTAGTTCTACCCTTTGCAATTTGGGAAATATATTTAACCAAGGTTAAAATATATTTCAACCTTGAAAATATATTTCAAGGCATCTCTTACCAACTCAACATTACAGATGAACAACTTTGAAACTATACTGTCATGTTTTAAAACCTAGACAGCATGATTTTATTTTGCAATGTGGTACTTTAATAAAGAAAGAACCACATTCCTATCAATAGTCCGTGACATTCTTAAAATAAACTGAACAGAAATCCCTCCATTCCGCAGTAAATACACACTAACGCACTGTTTTACCTTCTTTATAATTCCAAATGAGTTCATTTCTTAAGATCTAATCATTTGCCTTATCAAGAAATAGAACAGTAGAAGACTATTTTCAAAGTTTTAGTATTACTTTGATAACTGATTTTATATTACCAAGATGGACCCAGAAGAGCCCTTTTCATAGCCATGCAGTTACAGACCTCAGTGCCTCCCTTCTCCCCTCATACCTATTGTATCTGGGAGGTCTAGGAGTTCATTGTGCTGCAAGTCAAGGTTGGTTATCTGGGTGCAGTTTCCAATCTCCTTTGGAAGGTGTTCAAGTTGATTGTGAGCTACATCCAGGGTAATGAGGTTACATAATTCACCTGTAAATTGATCAACATAATAATAGGCATTAAAGAATATATCAGGTAATTCTCGTTAGCAAGGGAGTACATTTATGATTTCTAAGTTCAACTTCTTCAAAATGGTAAGTTATCTACTGAAGACACTCATGCTGTGGAAAGTTCAGCTCAAGCACAGAATCCCAAACTATTAGTTCAATAACTGATCAGTTGATGAAATCAAAATGCTGCTCATAAACTAATGCGTAACCACTTTAGGTTGTATGTTCTTGGTGCTGTCTTTTGGTTTTAAGGATTAAGCCCAAGGTCGCATCCATACTAAGCATGCACTCTTGTCACTGAGCTACATACAAACCACCCTGTGTTATACAATTCCTTTTAAGGAGATATTTTGACCACAAATGCAAATATATTCTAAGATTTTTGAAAAACCAACTAATTTTATTAACCAAATGCACTACATACTAGAGACATCTTCTACATCAATATGTGTGTTTTCAAAAATGCATGTTCCAACATTCTATAAATGGCTAAATCAGTATTTCAAATAAAAATTCCTTGTCAATTTAATAGAAAATTTGAAGGTTTTTTCCCCCTACCCTTTCTGGGTTAGAAAGAGGTACACTGAGAATTCAGTCTCCTAATGGTCTGTGAAGACCTTTTTCTATTTTAATAGATTTGTTAGTTTGCACATGACATTTTTGTTTGTTTGTTTGTTTGTTTGTTTGACACAGGGTTTCTCTGTGTAGCCCTGGCTGTCCTGGAGCTTGCTATGTGCAGCAGGCTGGCCTCGAACTCAGAGATGCGCCTGCCTCTGGATATTGAGAGGCAAGAGGTTGGAGCTACTGAAAAAAAGTAACACCATCAAAGGCTGAAGAGTGTGGGGCAGATGGCTGATTTACACTTATAGACAAAGGCGACAAACATCAAAGTCTGATTTCATCAAAAGATACTATCAAGAGAGGAAAAAGAGATCAACTGAGAGAAGCCATTTACAGGTTGTGAATTTGATACAGAATAATATATATTTGGGATACATTAAAAACAAACACTATAAAAACCCTTCTCAGTCCCCAAAGAAGCCAATTTAAAAACTGGCTCAGGCTGGGCACAGTATCACAAAACCTCACATGTAGGAGAGAGACTAAGACAGAAGAAAGTCTGTCAATTAAAGCCAGCCTCCATTTTATTCAAAAAAAAAAAAGGTTTAAAAGTATTGTTTAGGTTTTCGAATGACATTACATACATGGTCAACAAGCACAGGTGAAAGGAGTGAACATATCATCTAAATATCAGATAATTAAAAGAGATTCAATTTATTACTTTATGTATTAGTATACCTATTCCTGGAAAACAGAAAATGCTGCTGCGCATGTTCAAAAACTAGAACTTTGGGTTCAGCTGACTGGAATAAGAACTGGTACAGTTTCTGTGGCAACCAGTGGAGTAGCTTCTTTTAAAACTAGGAACATCAATATACAGTTACCACAGAATTCTAACTCTGGGAATTCTAGGACTATCTACAAACCAGAAAACTGGAAGCAGGGACTAACTGAAAATTACAGCACACACCTGTAGAACAGTGCTCACAGAAGCATTACCCATTAACTGTCAAAAAGTGAGTATAACATCAACTGTCCAGAAGTCAATGAATAAGCAAATGTTGTATGTATTAATAGTAAATATTCTATAGCTTTACAGAAAAGTAGAATTCTGACACGTGCTAAAACTGATTAAGTTTGAAAAAAATATACTAAGTGAAATAAGCCATATACAAAGGGCTATAAACTATATGATCCTACTTAAAGCCAAATTCACTTTTCCATTAGGAAGAGTCTCAAGGCAGCCTTCACCGTGGGGGTAGGAGGGTATCTAGGCAAGTACAATAAATATATGAATATGCATCAAAAATACAAGAATCTACATCAATAAAATTAGAGAGAAAAGAGACAAATCAACTTATGTAAATGCTGGTTGTTTAGAAAAACTAATATTGATAATACTTGTAAAATTGAAATGATAAAAAAAGAGAAAGAGAAAACATATACCACAAATATTAACAATGAATAAGAGAGTATATTCTATAAGCCTTGGTTTTGGGGGTTTTGAGATAAACCTTGTCCTGTAGTCCAAGATGATCTTGAACTTGTGATCCTATGATTTGCAGCCTCCCAAATGGTTAGATTATAAGAATGTACCACCACACTCAGCCCAGTTCTTACAGTTTTGTTATTTTTATTGTTGGTGTTGCTATTGTTTCTGGTGGGGGGACAGAGTTTTGCTATTTATACCTAAATAGCCCAGAGCTCACCATGTAGACCAGGTTATCCTCAATTTGTGACAATCCTTCTGCCTTTGCCTCCCGAGTATTGAGATTACAGCCCAGCCTACTGTGTTTAAAATAACCATGAATCGTGAATTCAAAAACTTAGGCTATTCAGGACAATCCCTTTTTTTAAAAATACAACTACCAAAACCCAATACATATGAAGCTTCAATGATACTCTATACATTAGATAAATACATGTAACTGAGAAGTTCTCCCTCTGAAAACTGTAGGCACAAATGGCTTCTCTGGAGACTCATATCAAGTGCTTAGACAAGAAGTAACTAACCCTTACAATCTCTCTCACAAAAAGTTGCAAAGGGGGGGGAGCATTTTCAAACTGGGCATTTTATGAGTCTAGTGTTACTCTGATACCTAACAGTGAAAGCCGGTGCACAAAAGGAACCTACAGACTAGTGGTCAACGTTCTTTGTATAACAGCATGCGTGCTATGTACAGGTGACACCTAGAGACATAGCGTAAGAATCACCAACTGCACATATACAATACAGGTTCTGTGCTTGAAAACTTAATTGTAATTCACCACATCAATAGTTCTAAACACAAAAAATTATTTGATGACTGATGTAAGTACTTGACAAAATTAAAAATATTTTTAATGTTAAAAAAATCCTAATAAGGAAATTTATACATTAACTTAGCTCTGATTTTTTCATTCTGATACGTAAAAGAAACTTGAAGTCAACATTCCTGCCCTCGCAATACTAGCTAAAAGGCTGTGGATTGACAACTCCTGTTACACTCTTCAGAGACTTGAGGACAAAGGGCAAATTCATGACCTAAAAGCTACAGAGTAAAGTGAATTCTGAGATTCAGTTTACCAGACATAAAAGCTGTACCTCAGAAGGACCCGCTCAAAGGTAAGTGCTGCTACAGACTGTGGATACAGATGAGGTGACTGAGGAGTCTGCAGGAATGAAGCCTCCTAAGAACAGCCCTTCTCTCTACAGGCCTCAGGCAGACTCTCAGAGCAAAGAGAGCAGAAAATTATTGATTTCACCTAAGCATTTAAAGCAACAGAAGATCTAAGACAACTCCCCACCCCACAATCTATTGGGTTAAATTTACACTTGCATCTGCTCTGCTTGTTTTGGTAGAGTGGGCAGACTTCAGATGAGTCTGTGAATAAATACCACATGGCTATCTCAGGGTTCCCCTCTACACACCTATACTTACACATACAGTCGTGAGGACTGTATTACAGGATGCCAAAGGACATTGTGACATCAGGACTTTCTCTATCAACATATTCTGTCATTTGCTGCAGTAATGAAGCTCTCATGTTGTCAAGACCCGCTAGTTCTAATCCATGGAGGAAACAGACTGAGCAATAGCTGTACTAAGGCAGAAGTACAGCTTAGCTACCTGACTGCTACATCTCTCTGATTATTAACACTTTGGTAAAATAAGTGGTCAATATTAGTACATAGGACTTAATTAGATCTTAGAAAATTAAGGCTTCTTTGCATGAGAGAGAACTGACCCAGGAATATTATTGTTCCTGAATGTACAAACAGAATTATGCATGAACCCTTCTTAAATATATAACTCAAAGATTCTGAACAGCCCCTGCTTTAAAGGAACCTGATAATGCAACAAGGGACCTTTATTCTTCTAACATGGTAGGAATTACCCGGATTCCTCCTACCCCAAAAAAGAACTTCCTGTGTATCTTAGTAAGAGCGTGTGTGTGTGTGTGTGTGTGTGTGTGTGTGTGTGTGTGTGTATGCACGGATGTGTGTGTATATGTATGTATGTATGTGTATGTGTGTATGTGTATGTGTGTATGTATGTGTATGTATGTATGTGTGTGTATATGTATGTATGTCTGTGTATATGTATGTGTGTATATGTATGTATGTATACAAATATAAACAGCTTTCATTGAACCGCTTATCACTTTAAATCTATAGAATTATGTAAATGTTTTTGACTAAATTTTTCCCATGAAAGAAAAGGAAACAAATCTACACACAGAAGAACAAAACTAAAGACTGCATTAGATTTTTCTTCAGAACCCACGCAAAAACAACAGAAGAGTGAGATATTAAATACAGGCAGGGCAGGGAGTGAGATATTAAAATTCAGGCAGGGCAGGCAGGGGTCATCCACCCATAAAGGTCTGTTACCAATAAAACCATCCTTCAAAAGTAATGGGGAAACAAAAACTTATAGGACTAACAGAAACTGAGGATATCTGAACCCACTAGACCTGATTTACAAGAAATACTAAAATAAATTCAAGGAAAAAAAGACAATAATATATACAGAAACTTAATCAACATAAAGAAAGTAGCAAAGAAAGAACACAGCTAACTTTTTTAGCTCATAATTAATATAATAGGTATCAGTTGAGTCAAAACATTAATAGCAGTAAGAGCGTCTCTGTTCATGAGAAAAGGAAACGTTTTAAGGTAGAACAGCAGGACTGGGACACACTTGCTATATAAGGTGTCCACTCTCACCACAGAGTGGACAGAGCTACTGCAAGCAGACTAATACCACCTAATATGCTAAACTCTACAACAAGCAAGCAACAACACTCAAAAGGAAAGACCATCGAGAGCCAGACCTGGGGATGCAGCCTGCAATCCCAGCACTTTAAATGTGGTCAGAAACCTAAGGCTAAGATTAACCAAGAGAAAACTACAACAGCTAGAGCAATTTCATGTAAAGCACACTTCAAAACAAAGTAAATTATTATCAGGGATATAGGAAAATATCACATAATGCTAAATGAATGGGTCAATTCTTTTATTATGTTTTAGAGTCTTTCAATATTCAGCAATAATAATAGTCATTCTAATATTTGGTGAGTGGTTCTCAATCTGAAGCATCATTTTCTCCCTTCTCAACTAGTATCACTCTCCAAGATCCAGGTTCTCTCCTCCAGGTCTCCTCAGAAAACAGCACAAGTCTAAGCAGCAGCTAAGAGCAGCTGAAAAGTCCTCCTTTCCCCCTCCCCTCCTGACCCTCCCCCTCCTTCTCCCTGGGGACAACTCTTGGAAGACCGAAATATACAGATATATCTCTTTTCCACATCTTTTACAGTGCTTAGTGCAAAGCATCATTTTAACTTTTTGTTTTCATTCCTTCCCCAGTTTGACACAAAGTCTCTTTATGAGGTTCATATAAGATTCAAATTCTCCATTCCCTGACCCTGCCTCCCAAGTGCTGGGACTATAGGCACGAACCACCACTGTTGGCTTGTCACTATCTTTTGTAACAGTAAATGCTTAAAAGTTGTCTCAACTCCAACTAAAATAAATTTTCACTAATATAAAGGAAGGTGCACATCAAATCTAAAAGGGACAGGGCAACTAAATACAGCAAGTCAGATCAAGGAGCAGGGTTAACTTTGGAGCAGCTGTGACTGAATAGAAGCTAATTACTATTCTGTAATATTTCTCGGACTCAGCAAGCAGTGTGACATTTTAAACTAGACTGCTCTGCTGTTGTTGTAGAAGGCTCTCCTGTACGTAAACAGTACCCTATAATTATGCCAACAGCCATTTCCCAGTGTGTCCCAACCTCTAGGACGACATGCAGGATATGCAGACTAGCTTTCACTTACACTCAAATGGTCCTGGTTGGTTTCTGCACTTTGATAGTTCATTCTGTCACTGAACAGTATCCCACTACCGATGAACACTTTATCCATTTATTTCAGTTGCTTCCTATTCTTAACAATAATAAAGATGCTAATTAAAACATTCATGTGTAAGTTTTAATGTGAACATAAATTTTAACTCAAGTAGGTATATACTTGGAAGCACACATGGCTAAAAATATTATGATGACATCATTTAACTTTGTAATGCATGAATAACTGTCATCTAAATGGTCAAACCATTTTGCATTCCTATTAACAACAGATAAGAATCGTCAGCTAAATTAGAGATTATCAGTGTTTTTGATTTTTGACATTCTGATGTGTGCAGTTCTTACAATTTTAGAGTGGATCTCATCAGATATAAGATGGTTTTATTAAGGGGAGCTGGTGATGTGATGGTATGTTCGTTCTCAAAACTCTTAAACACCTACTGTGGCGAATTATGACTGGAACATTAGAAGAACACACGTATATCATATACACATAATTATGAGTAAAGAGAAAAGCAAGTCTGGCTGAGTGGATTTTAAAAGGCTAGAATATACAAAATGAGCAAAATCTACCCTGCGAGCACAAGAAAAAGTAGGGGGAAGATCACAGGCTCAGCAACTTCATTGTTGTTATTTGCTAAGTTTAACAGAAACAAGCCCATAGGTTTACCAAAATCAATGCTAATATACAAAGGTAGTATTTGTATTAATTGCTATTTAGAAACCACCAAAGAAAAGCAGAAGGATTAAATGTTCGTGTTTCACACGTTGGTCAGGTAGGAAGGCAAATGCACATACTCTAACTTTATACAAGAGAATAATAATGCCAGTAGAAGAGGTCAGACACACAAAAAAGCACATATGACATATATAATAGATACTTCCTCCCTACAAAATCAATTAGTAAAATTAATGCACTTCTGTAGAGTCCTCATGCTGCATTATCTTCATGGGCACAGCGGCTAGAGGTAATGATGGAGACCAGCATCAGTGGTTGGAACTGGGGTTCTGTTTAACTGAGACACTGACTGCACGCTTTGCAAACATTTGTTGCACTGTATGTTAACGGCAGGTACAAGCTTCTGTAAATATTCTTCGATAAAATGATAAACAAAAGCATTATCTCAATTCTTTGCTTTGAACATTTAATCTAAACTATGACAGAAAAACTGCATGAGGGTTTGGTTTGTGAAACTTACAAAAATGAACACTCTTCAACATACTTTAGTGAAAACATATTTTATTCTACAGCATATTTTATTCTATAAAAGTTTTCTAAAGTATAAAATTGTAATTCGATTTTTTAAAAATACTTTTGTCTCTAGAGAATAATTACAAAATGTTTTCTACAGCTTCTAAGCATGACACTGACTAGACAATAAAATATGCCAGACACCTGTAACATAGATGACAGTTTATGATACAGTCAGTGTTAGCATCCAGACAATGGTAATATGACATTTGCTGTCCAGGGGAATACCACCTGGGATGTAGACTCACACTCATCAAGCAGAAAGGAAAAGTGAGGAGAGGTCCTACTTCTTCCCCTGTGGGAGCATCAGTAACTAGCTGCTTTAACACTCAATTCCTGAGACCTGGCAGATCCCCCAGGCCGCCAATGTTTCTTAATAGTCTGACTTTAATATAACAAAAACAACACACACACACACCACCCACCCACCCCACACCACACACATTTACACATGACCATTCAAGTAACAAATTTAATGACTATTATACAATAATGCATATTTCTAAAACTTAACAGAAGATAAATTACTATTACCTGGGCATTAATTCAATCATGTATTCTCTTTTCTGGGTTCCACACTGGACACTAAAGAAACAGACTACAATACAATGCATCAAATAGGTGTTCCTTTGAAACTGGAAATTAGTAAGACTATATATAAATTATTAAAGGGTACCAAAGAGGACCTGTACCCAAATTGGCCCTTAATTGCTTGCTTATAAAATTTCAGCATTAAGAGCCATTCTTCTGGATCTTCAAGCCATTCATTGTAAAGATTTCTTCAGGTTTGTTTGCTTTTATCTAGGATCTCTCTGTGCAGCCCCAGGTGGGTCTCAAGATCTCCTGAGGGTTTGGAATTGTATGATGTGCCAACACAACTAACTAGTTAATGATCTTTAACTTTATGACTTCACTAACTTGTTTTTTAAAGAAAAACTAACTGTGTACCTACTGAAAGTCAGCAGTAAAGAAAGCTAGTCTCCATATTCAGAAACTTACAGTAGAGAGAGCATGGGAACAGGACTCAAAAGAATAGGGTGTGACTGCTGTAAAAATAAAACGGGGCAAAGAAATGGGAAATGTAATGATGAGGGCAGTCAGGTGAAAAACAAAATAAGCGAGTGCGTGTTAGAACTTAAGGCATAGGCAGGGAGTAAGGGAGAAAAATCTGGCATGTACTAAATATCAACTAAGGAATATGAACCATTTAGACCAAATAATGAAGTAAAAATTAAGGTTTTGAAACAGATGATTAGAAAATTGTTCCAAAAGCCCATTTTCTCATAGGTTTGAATGGATGTTCTGCAGGAAGGTAGAAAGCTTAAGAGTCTAGGGTAAGTCATTCCAACTAGGTAGCAATCAACACAGTACTTACTGTACGAGCTCCTGGTAGAGGTAGAAAGAATTCAACCCCTAAAAATCACAGGACTTTAACAAGATTTCTAAACCCTCCTTCAGGATAAATACATATCGATTAAATAACTACCCCTTCCTTTGTGTGGGCGAACCTGCAAACTATGTTAAACATGACATGTGACCTTTGTGACTACAAATGACTGTGGCTTCCACCTTGCTATCCTCTTCTGATTTCTCAAAGCTGTCACCCCTGATGAAGCAAGGCCCCACTGCCAGCTGACCCTGACGATGACATTTTGAAGCTAGGTGTGGAGCCTGTTTCAGGTGAGCCTCAGACGCCACCCAGAACCTGGAATAACACCCTGATGAGAGACCCTGGGAAAAACAGTCTTGACTTAGAAGTCCACTGAAAACAGTTCCAACTGATGAACAAATTATCGCTGTTTTAAGAGTTATGCCTTGTTACATAAGAGATAATTAATATAGAAATTACATAAAGTCTTCATTCTTTATTATGACATTTCTCATAAATATGCTTGTGGAAAATAATCTCATCAAAAGCCAGAGTTCTGTTAGTCTGAGAAGCAAGAGGACAAGGTTCAGAGTTATTAAAGCAACTGGAACTATAGTAGCAGAAAGGAAAAATTACAAAGACCGAAGCCCCAAAATTTGCAGTACATAAAAATAAGTGTGTGTGAGAGGAGATTAAGAGGAGCCTGGAAAGGAAACAATAGTTTGAAAGCAAAAAAAGCAGAGCAGACTTACTATGGTACCGAACAGTTTAGAATTCGAGCCCTGCCAAATTAGAAGGGTTAAGAAACAAGCGCATCAAAAGAGCTATGTAACAGGGACGGGAAAAATAATGACAGCTGAAGAACGCAGGATGTTCATGAGGTTTTTAAGGGCACAACCAAACAAAACCCCTAAGAGCTGAATATAAATCTCTACAAGATTACAATGACTTGAAGGAAATTTAACTACGGAGCAAAACAAACTGTTAACACTTATGAGAGGGTGATAAGAGAATTCATCCATAATCACACATAATCCATTCAAACCATCCAATCAGCAATGACTCGATGTCAGTATGAACCACGATGGTTACACTGAGCTAGAAAGTGAACACACATATAAGAAAATGGTTCCTAGGGCAGCAGACAAGAGCTAAACATGATATGTGCTCCAAGACCAAGGAAAACTGTATGATTCTTCTGTTTGTCAAGTTACTGCCCGAGAGTGATACAAGTTACAAAACAAGCAGAAAAGGACTGGTCAAGACAACTGAAGTGCCTACGAGTTGCTTTAAGGCAGAGTGTAAGAGACAATCGCACAACAGTATAAGATTCATGCAACCCACAATTTGCCTACACTCTGATCATCATATACAAAGCAAATGTGGATGGTAGCAAAGAGCCAATAAAAAGCAACCCAGTAGTCGGGCAGTGGTGGAGCACGCCTTTAATCCCAGCACTCAGGAGGCAGAGGCAGGAGGATTTCTGAGTTCTTGGCTAGCCTGGTCTACAGAGTGAGTTCCAGGACAGCCAGGGCTACATAGAGAAACCCTGTCTCGGAAAAAAAAAACAAAGAAAAAAAAGCAACCCAGTAATTCCCAGTAGTAGTGGCACGAGGCTGGAAACAGTCTAAATATCTGCCATTTAGAAGAGCCCTCATACAATACAGTCTATCTGGAAGAGTCCTGAGAAAAGCATACTGGAAATAACTTAGATCTAAACAAAAGAACAGTTGTAATCAAAGCTTAAAAGGAAAACACAGAGAATCAAACTGATTCTCAAGTAACTGAACTGTATGCCAAAACTGTATGTCCAGTATTAAAGTAATTCAACAAAATCTAGATCCAAAACTGCTGTGACAATGCTGTGACAATGCTGTGACACCCAATGTAACCGAGCACCCAAATAAAGAAAGTATGATCTCTGATGAAGAAAAGAACCAAAAGCAAGAAATGATAGAACAAGAATACTAAAAATGAGTTTCCCTAAGAAAAAATGAGTCCCACAAGACAAAAAGAAAATATAGAACAAAAATTTCACCCAAATGTAATAAACATAAAAAAAAAGTTTGAACTACTGATTAGAGAGGATCGACCAACAAGTAGACTTAGAGAAACAAAGCAATCTGGCACTCAAACAAGCCTGCACTCCCCACTGCTTTAAAGCCTGTCTGTGGGCTCCTCTAAGCTGGTGCTTGTTTAAGAAGGGGCATGAACAGCAAGGACTGCATCCCTGTCGCTGGGTAACGTGCTCTACAGGTATGATTGATGTCTCCCTCCCACTTACTTCAGGCAACACCGAAACTGGCAATCCTAATGCTTCTCTGGCTCACATACTGTATCTATTTCTCCTATTATCTCTTTGAATAATGAGGAGAGCTTCTATCCTCCAGGTATTTGTTGTTTGGTAAAGACCTGACAACCTGGAACAGTTAACGTCCTACTCTCTAAATTTCTTACTGAGCCCCAGTTCCTGTAAAGTTATTTGTTGGCATTTGTTTAAAAATACTCAAATGAGATTTTTAATAAATAATGTCTGGATCCACAGTTTGCTCCTGGAAAAACTAAAAGAATTTTAAAACTTTTAAGGATTAAAGCCTACTATTTAAGGTGATACTGAAAATAACACTAAAATATTATTATAACACCAGATTAAAAAATGATACTAAAATACTAAAAATGTTGAAATATAAAATACCAAAATGGTGGGGAAAAAGTAAATACTGGGTTTCAAATTAATTTTATTCAAGGTGTATGTATTATTATTTTATTCTTACTATTATGATTATTATTATTTTGGTGGTGAGCCAAGCCTTTAACTGCTGAGCCATCTCTCCAGCCCTCAAGCCATACATATTAAAGGCCTAACATTTAGCATGTAAGCAATTCAAAGAAAAATTGCACAACAGAAAGTTAATCTATACTATATTCATTCAATTTTTAAAAGCCACTGATTCTGTTTATTTTGTATTATGAATAGATAATTGATTATATATTTATTGCATATTGATTACATAACAATTGACTTAGATAAAGTATAACACTGCCAAGTATTATGAACTGACTGTTTTCAATAAATGTTATATCAAACAAATAAAATTTTTACTGACTTTACTTTCTCACATATCTATGTGAAGGCTGTTGTTTGGTTGGGTTTGGTTTGGCTTGGCTTGGCTTGGCTTGGTTTGGTTTGGTTTGGTTTGGTTTGGTTTGGGAGTGGGGAAGATGGAGGTCAAAGGCCAATTTTGGGTGTTATTTCTCCTCAGGTGCCACCCACCCCATCTTCTTTAAGGTAGGATTTCTCACTAGGACCTGTTTGGCTAAGCAGGCTGCTCACTAGGCCCTGGAGATCCACACATCTTTGCCTCCTCAGCACCAAAATTACAAGCCAGACTACCACACCTTTTTATAGGAGTACTCACTGATGGCCGACTCCTCAGCACTATGAGAATTGTTTTTAAATGAGGGAAATGATCTGGGTCTTAACGTGTACCCTTTAACAATTAGACTGTTCTACTAGCAAAAAAAGTTCTTTTGACAATCAAATTCATATGAAATTGTATACTAATAAATAGGTAACATTTTACTGAATACAAAAATACTTTTATAGCATTCTAATTCAACTGTTTTTAGAGAATAAATTCTTTTGAAAATTGTAATATAATTAATTACTTTAAAAAATTCTAAACCAAACACGTTTAATGAGAGAAAAGAAATCATAACACATAGATAGGGTTTCTCTCTGGTTTCAAAGCATAATAATCATGGCCTTCCCAGAAAAATGAAATCTTGTAAAATCTCATTGTCCAGAGCACCCTCAGCTGAACCAATTGTTCAACCCAACATCTAACTCTGACTTCCACCTCAACATACCTCCAGTAAATGATGGTTCAAAACCGTTTTTAACTGGGAACTCAAAGCAACCAGTGAGAAAGTTACGGGAACAGCTAGTATTTCCTATTTCTCTCTGGAAACAGGAGTTCTTGACTACTCTTTGTACAATAAAGAGTCCATTTCAAGATTAAAAATGAGAAGTGTCAGGTCCAAAGGAAACTCAGGATAAATGGCTGTGGTGCCTACTAGTATACAAAAGCAAATTCTGACCTCTAGGCCCACTCAGGGCCTGTGGTTCCTCTTACTTCTCACCCTGCACCCTACCTTCAACTGCTCCAGATCATGTGCTTCCCCTCCCCCAGCTTCTCAGTCCTACATAACATTCTACTTTTGCTTGGTTCTGAGATAAGGTCTACTATGTGGCCCAGGTTGGCTTCAATAGGCAATGCCTCCAATAGGCTGAGCTCACAGATGTACTCCACCGTGCCCAGAAAAAAATGTATTTAGTCCTAAGAGAGAAAACTTGGGAATCAGTCAAACTGTGGGGACCCTGTAAAACACAAACACCAAACAATGAGGATGTAGATAGAAAATGTTTTATATTCTAGAGAAAAATCAGTATTTCTTTTCCCAAAAGACTAAATGAACCTCTGTCGACAATGAGCATTCGTGCATATGCAGGAATCAAATTCTGACTGTAGCCAGTACTAAAGCGAGTCACTCAGCAGCTACTTTCCTACAGGAGACATGGAGTGAAGCATTTCCACCCACTGATTTTTTTTTTTTTTTTGAGGTTATTTTAATAGCCCAAGAGTGAGTCATCTCGTGTATGCACATTACATGAGAAAATCTATATGGAATTGTCTAAATATATTTAAGAAAAAATTAGGTTTTTTTTCTTTTTTATTATTATGGCATTTTAGTTTGGCAGACGTACTCTGAATACTGACCACTTTTCTCTGTCCTTAACCATGTCCATCCCCCACCCCTTTCCCACAAATCTCTCTCATGCAGCTTTGTCTATTTGGTTTGCTTTGTGACCCAAAAGGAATACCCAGGGCTATCTGCGTGACCATGGCTTTGAAACTAGCCACTGGAGCCTGGTGGATGGAGCAGAGGGCTCACAACAAAGACAGTGATTTCTCCTTTCTCAGGATCTGTTGGAGCCCTGTGAACCACACCCGCTCCCTTGACTAACTGTTGGCAGTACTGGTCTTGTGTGGAACCAGCGCAGGAAACTGTAGTTGATGTTAATTACAGCAGCTGTACCCAATCCAGGGAATGGCTTTTTTGTAACCCATCAACTTGTCTTATGGTTCTGACAGACTTCCTGACCCCACTTCTATTATGTTCACTGAGCTTTAAGAAGCGTGGTAGAGTGATTTGTTTAGGGGTGGGCCTACCATCAGTGGCTTGTTTTCTGTATCCTAGGCAACCACTAGTTTCTGTAGGCTCCTGTGGTGGTTTGAATAAGAGTGGTCTCCAGGGGCTAAGATTTAAATGTGTGGTCACCAGGGAACTTTGGTCACTATCTGAAAGAATTAGGAGGAGGTGTGGCTTTGTTGAGAAAAGTGGAGGTGGGCCGTTAGGTTTCAGAAGCTCAGAGTGTGTCTCTTCCTACTGCCTTTGGATCTAGATGTAGAACTCTTAGCTACCATGCTGAGATGCCATGGCCATGGTGTCTCTTCACTGCAATCGAACACTGGCTAAGACAGCTCCAATGTTCATTGTAAGGATACACTTCTCTGATTAGGGCTAGAAGCCACTTAAGACAAAATCAGTTTTTAAGTGAGTAGAGTGAAATATAATAGAACATATCTGAAACTTAACTGAAGCTGCAAAACCTAGTATGCAAGTTTCCTGTATCATCCAGTATAAGACAATCCTTCAGTCAACAAAAAATTCATCTGTGGTTATTTATAAGCAAACAGGCTGCCTATAACAACATGAAAAACTCTGATGTTCCCAAATCCATTATTTATTTTGATATTTTAAACATCTTATCAAAAGGGGTCAAAGACAGTATCTTTTCAAATTTCTCAAAAACTGTTATTGAGTTAATATATTCCAAAGGTTCAGAAATATATACCACAATTTAAAAAAAATGTCCAAATTTTATTCCAAAAAGATCAGAGAGTTGATTTCTTTCTAATGATCAGTTTGCACATCTATGTTCCTTTCCTCCCACACCATTTAAGTTCTTCCTTTGTTTCCGTATAACGCATAAGACTAGAGTGAAATGTAAACTGCCAGCAGCAATGTATGTATGTATTGTAGGTCTCTCTTCTGTCTTTCTATATTGGATTTTGTTTGCTTGTTGATGTTGTTTCTGAGGCTATGCTGGTCAGGATGCACCCAAACCTTGGGCTCCAGCAACCATCCTAGAATGGGCCTTCCTGGGTACTGCACACCACTGTACCCAGCTGCTAGACTTTATTTTTAAAAACATATAAGGACTTTCAAAAATGGGAGGGGGGGTGATGTGTTTATAAAAAGATAAAGGGAAGGGGGAATATATTCTATGGAGATGTGGTGAGGTGTGGGGGAAAGGGGTGTCTCAGCGGGCCCATGCCAAGGCATCCCTTCCCCCAAGGGGAAGCACACACAACACTATAGAATAGAACAGAGTTTATTCAGGGCATGGGGGGGGGGAGCCGAGAGGGTAGTAGAGAGAAAGGCAGAAAGAGAAGTAGAGGAGTAAAGGAGTAGAGGTAGGCCATGAGCACATGGAGAGACGGGGAAAGGGGTGAGGAGCCAGCAAGAGGACAGAGGGAAGAGCAAGAGACGGAGGAGGGGCAAGCAGCCCCTTTTATAGCTGGTCAGGCCCACCTGGCTGTTGCCAGGTAACTGTGGGGTGGAGTTTAGACAGAATGCTAACAGGGGGAAAACTACTTTCCCATGACAGTGTTCTTTCACTAGGCTGTAATGTGAAAGCTGACTGTGGTAATCAGGTAGAAAATGATATTAATTTAAATAAACATTTTTCATACCAAGAGAGAGACAGAATAGGAAAGCTGACACAACATAGCTAACATAGAATATATCTATAAAGATACTTAATAAAAACATGTTTTAAAATAACAACTTAAAAGTTAGGCAAACCTCATTTAAATTCTCCAATGAAAAAGCAGATTCAGCTGTCTAATAAAAGTCTAATTATATCTATTTTGAAACTCACTTAATAAAACAATCTCTTATCTGCTTATATTTAATAAACTGTAAATAAGAAAAATATAGAAATGTTTTCCAACTATTGAGAAGTTTCTGCTACGGAAAGAACTCAAGGAAGTTACCTAGCTAACAAATACCATAAAAACAGCCCAGACCGTCTCACCAATTTCCGCAGGCAGCTGTTTGATTTTGTTCTCTCGGATGCTGAGCATGCTGAGCTTCCGTAGGTTCTTGATGTCCTTTTCCACAGTAGTTATGCGGTTAAAGCGAAGATACAGAGTGGTGAGAGAGTCTAGCCTATACACCACTGGAGGGATTTCTCTCAGTTTATTATGCCGTAAATCAAGCATCCGCAGCTTCTTCAAGTTATCAAGAGAGTCAGGCAAACTGGTGAGTGAATTCTCACTGAGAGCCAGCGTCATAAGATTGACTAGACAGCCCACCTCTGCTGGGAGGGACTGCAGTTTGTTACTGTATAAATAAAGTTCTGAGAGTTGAGTCAGCTCTTTGACTGATGGCGGCAGTGTATGTATAGACCTCTTGGATAGGTCCAGGCGCATGGAGCTCTCCTCCCGACATTTGTTAAGCTCCTTAATTACCTCGGCATTGCTGGACTTTTTCTTAGTCCCCTGTGCTGGATTTGGCCGTTTGATGGTATTGTCGACGGAAAAAGCCACACCTGGTTGGGCAGCACTGGACTCTTTCTTTCCATCTTTGGCATCTTTCCCTTTGGTTTTAGGTTCTTTTTCTTTGCTTTCTTTCCCAAAACCTCCAGAGGCTTTTGCCTCTTTTTCTCTTTCCTTGGCAGATGGTACTTTGGGATCTTTCTCTTTAGAGTCTTTTTCTTTTCCTAAACTACTGCTCATGGTGACTCAAGCTTGACTAAGACTCTACATGAACTCCGTTGATTTGCCCGCAGCCCAGATCAAAGATGAAAGGACAAAGACCCTCCACAGTCAAAAGAGCGCCGGCGTGAAGAAGAATGAGCCTGGAGTAGCATCCGTCTCTTACATGTTGGCTCGAAAGCGCTGTGCTCATTTCTGAGAACTCATTTCAACTGGGGAAAATGGTGCTGGTCAGTTCATTAGAATTCCTGAAATACAACACAGACAGTGGTAAATTACCTTAAGGTATAATATACATTATGTAAAGTCTCTCAAAACAATCATTACAGAATATGTCGTTTCCCTTATAGTGTACCCATTATTCTATTCCCCTCCATCACGAAACGTCCACTGCAAACTACAAACGCTGTAGAGCACATCAGTCCTCCTTTCACAGAACGCGTACTCTCATAGGAAAATGTTAAAAAAAATAGTCCAAGTTAACTATGTACAAAGTTTTGGGAGCTCAGAAGTTAGCAAAATCACAACAGCTAAAGTACTTTCTATTAACAAACACTATTCCAATGACCTTAAAGTATTTATTCATTTAATATATGTAAATAGTCCTTTTAGGAATAAATTGTTCCCAAAGAAGCAAGGTTACAAGGAGAGCTCAAGGGGGGACATGGGAATCTCACTAGAGAAGTTCCCGTGGATGGATGCCGTGGGGGTGGAGGGAACTGGGCGAAGGGGGGCAGAGAACAGGAGGGAGCAGGTGGCAGGAGGACTGAGTGAGAAAATACTAAGACAGACAACTGAAATGGGGATGGGGGCACTTCTGGGACAATCTAGACGCCTAAGGCAATGGAACTCCCAGGTCATCTAGGAGGGTGACCCTAGCTAAGACTCCAACAGGGGATAAGAAGCCTCAATCAGTCATCTCCTATAACCAGGCAAGACTTCCAATAGAGAGACTACGACACCAACACCCATAAATCCTTCAACCTACTATTTGTCCTGCCTACAAAATATGTAGGTATAAAGATGGAACAGAAGTTGAGGGAAAGGCCAACCAATGACTGGTCCAGCTTGAGATCCATGCCATGAGGGAGAGCCCATCCCTGACACTGTTAATGATACCCTGCTATACTTGCAGAAGGAGCTTAGCATACCTCTCATCAGAGGGACTTCACCAGCACCTGATGGAAACAGATGCCGAGTGCCACGGCCAAACATCAGGTGGAGCTCTGAGAATCCTATGGAAGATGGGGGGCTGGGGGGCATTGTAGGACCCATAGGGGCCCAGAGACTGCTTTGAGACCCATTCCCCTTAATGGGTGTCCTGGTCTAACCCAAATAGAAGACATGCCTAGTCTTATTGCAACTTGATATGCCAAGGCTGGTTGATATCTACGGGAGGCCTCCCCTTTTCTGAAGAGAAAGGGAGAAGGAATGGATGGGAGGAGTGGGGGTAGGGAGAACTGCATTGGGGGGGGTAAGATAAATAGATTAATTAATTAAAAGAAAAAAAGGAATTCTTATCCCCTGATTTATACAGATAGACACAAAAGTATATATTTTATTTCTAGTATTTTAACTAGCTAGCCCGGGGCTGGGGATTTGGCTCAGTGGTAGAGCACTTGCCTAGCAAGCACAAGGCCCTGGGTTCGGTCCTCAGCCCTGGGGGGGGGGGGGGGGGGAGACAAGGTAATTACCTAGCTAGCCCTTTATTCTTTAGATACTAACAGAATCAAGAATTCAAATTAGGAGGCTGGAGAGATGGCTCAGTGGTTAAGAGCATATATTGCTCTTCCAGAGGACCAAAGTTCAATTCCCAGCACCCACATCAGGTAGCCTACAACTGCCTGTAACCCCAGCTCCAGGAGGCTCTCACAGCCCTGACTTTTGTGGGCATTTGTACTCATGTACAGATGCCCCACCCCCATACACATAAAATACTAAAAAAAAAAAAAAAAAAAAAGTTTTAAAGAATCCAAATTAAGTACAGCATATCCATAGGCTAGACTTAACAAACACACTGAATGGCTTTAGGTAACAGGAAGGATCTCAAAGCTGACACTGCCTAAGGAGCAGAAAGAACAAGTACAAAATGAATACAGTGAGACTTGTAAAGGGAAAAGGCACATAGTTCAGGAGAGTTACAATAAACATAGTAATTGATTCGGATGCACAGAAATATAAGAACTACCTCTGAAAAACAGTAACAAAAAGTAATCTCTGTGGATATTTATATTTTAAGAACTAGAAACAACTAAAGGCACAAGATTCATTTAGGTACAAAGGAGCCTGGGGAGATAGCTCAGTGGATAAAGTACTTGTCATAATCATATACACAGGAGTTCAATATGCATCAACCATGTGAAAGAGGTAAGATGGCGCACACTTGTAATCCCAGTGCTAAGGAAGTGACCTCTAAGATGTGTTAGTCAGCCGACCATGGCCATGCATGCATGTGCACGCACGCACGTATGCACATACAGTTTACTGGTGAGATAATAGGCAAAAAGACTTCACAAAGACAGAAAAGACAGGCAAACTCTATGGATGAATCAGTTCAC
This sequence comes from Rhynchomys soricoides, assembly GCA_019843965.1. Lineage (NCBI taxonomy): Eukaryota > Metazoa > Chordata > Mammalia > Rodentia > Muridae > Rhynchomys > Rhynchomys soricoides. The sequence continues at coordinate 7,098,149 of JADRCH010000089.1, forward strand.
CTCAAATATTTTGTAGTTTAAAATAATTTGTATTTTGTGACTAATTCTATATTCCTGGTAATAGTTTTGGTACCACTGCGTAAAACACCATATATCACCCTCCCCCAGCAACAGAGAACATTCAGCAGAGGAACAGAAGGATTCTGTCAGTACGTTTAGTATTCCCAGGTATAACTTTTAGTAACTCATGCATAAAAACAAAATCAAAATCAAAAACGTGTGCTCAGAGGACTTAACTGTTACCTGGGATTAGTCTTAGGATGGCACCTGCAAGGCAGAGCAGAGTACCGATGGCACTCAGAAAACTAAGCGAGCCAATGGCCACAAAGGGGCAAGGACATTTGTTTTGAACCAAACAGGTTAATTCTCTGAGAAAACTGAAGATTTATATAAAAATTAGTTTCTCAAGATGTTCACGACACAATCTAAAATTTCTCATACCAACAACTAAGAAAATACTAATTCTAAAGAGAAAAGATGACCAATAGATCTCAAAAGATCCAGTTGAATAATTTGATAAGAATAAAATACTTCAGTTAAAATAAAATAAAAATGCTACAACAAATAATCACTCTTGAAATCAAACATATTAAACATCCCAGAACAAAGATACAAAAGAAATAATCTAAAAACTTTACAACTAAAAATTATAATAAAAACTGTAAAATCTGCCATAGTGGTGAATATAAGAACAGAGTTTACAGAAAGCTCAGTGAAATCTCAACAAAGATTTCTAAACCTCAACGTTTTGTAAAATTTAACTTTTTTTTTTTTTTTAGTTATGATAAGATTTAATGTAAGCATTAGGGACATAAGTTTGAACACAGGTACACTTTGGAGTTACAGTCTCCTACTATATAATATATTGCTAAGAATAAAATGAGGAAGACATTATGGGCCCACAAATGACATCATGGAGTTGGAAAGAATGAAATTTCATTTGGCCAAGGCTCTTTGAGTCATGAAGATAAGGAGATCAGGGGTTTTTTCCCCCACTGGTTATCAGCTTCAGCTGAGTGGTCTGCCTTTCCAGGTACCTCTTTATGTGAATCTTGGACAGGAGGGATGGAATTCATTGCAGCTCCACAGCAGCCCATGTTCATTCTTTTGTGACTGCGTTACCTGGCTCAGAGTGATGTTTTCAAGATCCATCCATTTGTCTATGAATTTCATGAAGTCATTGTTTTTAATAGCTGAGTAGTATTCCATTGTGTAAATGTACCACATTTTCTGTATCCATTCCTCTGTGGAGGGACATCTGGGTTGTTTCCAGCTTCTGGCTATTATAAATATGGATGCTACGAACATAGTGGAACATGTGTTTTTATTACATGTTGGAGCATCTTCTGGGTATATGCCCAGGAGTCCTCAGGTAGTATTATGTCCAATTTTCTGAGGGTCCGCCAAACTGATTTCCAGAGAGGTTATATCAATTGTGCTGGAGAGATGGCTCAGCGGTTAAGAGCACTGACTGCTCTTCCAGAGGTCCTGAGTTCAATTCCCAGCAACCACATGGTGGCTCACAGCCACCTGTAATAGGACCTGATGCCCTCCTCTGGTGTGTCTGAAGACAGCTATAGTGTACACATACATAAAATATATAAAATTTAACTTTTTTACTTACTCGCTTTTCATCCACCCTGCTTACTGCCGCCCTCCTGCTACTCTCCCCCAATCCTTCCCCATCCCCATCCCCATCCCCCTCCTCTGTAAAACCCAACATGCAGCAGAAGCTCAAGCAGTGTATGAAAACAAGACCCAAGGCAAAGAAAAAGAATGTGGGGCTAAAAACCATACTTGAAAAGATGGTGGCTGATAAATCTGTTGAGAGAAAATATGGAGCCAACTCTCTCCAAACCAAGGAAACTCAAATCTATGCATGAACATGAAAATGGCATTTATTGGCCAATGCAAACCTACAGTCTTAACAATGACTTGAGCAGAAGTGAACTTTTCAACAGAAATCACACTGGCCAAAAAGAAGTGGAATCTTTTTCCCAAGTATTAAAAGACCTAAAACTAGGATTACTCAGAGAAACAGCCTCTGGAAATGTAAATAAACTGAAGACGCGGTAAGATGAAGCAACATGAAGATAATTATAGACTACAACATATACCGTAAGAAATGAAGGAAACCAACAGGTAGGCTACCCACAGGCCTTCTCCACACTCTGCTCTCCCACACCAAATCCTCAGGGTTGCTCCTAACAGTGCAACAGAACACCAGCGGCAGCCTCCCCACCCACCCGCCCCCACTACCCAGTCCACATCTATGTGGATCCCACAGACCACTCTGGCCTCCCCTCCCCATCTCATTGCTGTGTCCTAGCCCCCAAATCGGGCTGACAGTACCTGCTTAACCATGGACTATGCCTTCCAGATAACCAGGCAGGCTGCCTGCTGACTTTCTTCACTTGCTCTGCTGTCCCAGACCCAATCCTCAGGGCTGCCCCTAACACTACAACAGACCATCTCCCGCACACCTCCCCTTCCCACAGCCTCTTACACTAGCAAGCATTCCCCTTGAACACAGCAGCTAAACAGGTCAATAAAACAGACAACACGTTCTCTGAAAATCCAGAGAGCAGACAGAAACCAAGGAACAAAACAACCAACCAACCAAGACAAATCCAGAAATCAGCACCTCCTAGACCTATAACCACCCAAAACCCACATGCCTAAATACCAGCATAAGAACACAGTAACAGCCAGAACAATATGTCTCCACTAGAGTCCAGCTATCCTTCCACAGCAGGTCCTGAATATTCAAACATAGCTGAAGCACAAGAAAAAGACCTTAAAACCAACTATATGAAGATGAAAGAGGTCCTTAAAGAGGAAATGAATAAATCCCTTAAAGAAATCCAAGAAAATGCAAACAATTGGAGGAAATAAATAAATCCATTAAAGAAAGGGGGAGGGAGGGATGAAGGAAAGAAATAAAATTGTTGTAGATCTAAAAATGGAAATAGAAGCAATAAAGAAAACATGTGATTCTGGAAATGAAAAATTTAATAATTTAAACAAGAGCTACAGAAGCAAACTTCACCAACAGAATACAAGAGATGCAAAAAAGAATCTCAGGCATTGAAGATACTATAGAAGAAAAGGATACATAGGTCAAAGAAAATGTTAGATCAAAAGATTTCCTGACACAAAATACCCAGGAAATCTGGGACACTATGAAAAGACCAAACCTATGTATAATAGGAATAGGGGAAGGAAAATCTCAGCTCAAAAGCCCAGAAAATAGTTTCAACAGTCATAGAAGAAAATTTTCCTAAACTTAATGAAGTGCATACCTATAAAGGTACAAAAGGCATTCATACAAAATACCAAATAGATTGGACCAGAAAAGAAAGTCCACTCACCATATAATAATAAAAACACTAAACCTCTGGAACAAAGAAAGATAAAAAACTATGAGGGAGAAAGATCAAGTAACATATAAAGGCAGACCTTTTAAATTTACATCTGAATTCTCAATGGAGATTCTAAAAGTCAAAAAGGTTTGGACAGATGTGTTACAGACTCTAAGAGATCACAAATGCCAGCCCAGATTACTATACCCAGCAAAAAGTTCAATTACCATAGATGGAGAAATGAGTTATTTTGTGATAAAATCAAATTTAAAAAATATCTACCTACAAATCCAGCATGTACACACACATACACACACACACACACCACCACCACCAACAACAACAACAACAACAAGAGGAATTAACTATCATTGAGCGTTGATATCTCTCTGTATCAATGACCTCAATTCCCCCAACAAAATAATACAAAATAACAGAATGGATGTGAAAACAGGATCCACCCTTCTGCTGAATACAAGAAACACACCTCAACATCAAGGATAGACGTCCACTCAGGATAAAGACTTGGAGAAAGATATTCTGAGCAAATGGACCTAAGAAGCAAGCTGGTGTATGCATTTTAATATCTAACAAAATTGACTTCAAACCAAAATTAATTGAAAGAGATGGGGATAGACATTATATACTCAAAGGAAAAATCCAACAAGATGACATTTTAATTCTTAACATCTATACCCCCAAAACAAGGGCACCTACTTTGTAAAAGAAATATTACTACAGCTTAAATCACAATTAACCTTCACACACTAATCCTGGGAGGCGTCAATATACCACTCTCACCAACGAACAGACCATTCAGGAAACACTAAAAAGAGAAATGCTGGAACTAAATGATGTTATAAACAAAAAGAACCTAAAAAATATTTTCAGAACATTCCACCCAGACAGAATATAAACGAGATTTATAAATATAAACAAGAATTCTTCTTAGCACCCCATGAGCTTTCTCCAAAACTGATCACATTCTCAGGTACAAAGCAAATCTTAAGAGATATAAGAAAATTGAAATAATGCCCTGCATCCTACCAGACAACCATGGATTAAAGATAGATAACAACAACAACAGAAACAACAGAAAGCTTACAAACTCACAGAAACTGAACAACTCTCTATGAAATGAAATATAGGTCAAAACAGAAATAAAGAAATTAAAGTCATTCCAGAATTCAATGAAAAGGAATACACAACATACTCAAACTTATGGGACACAATGAAAACAGTGCTAAGAGGAAAGTTCATAGCACTAAGCACCTACATAAAAAATGGAGAGATCTCGTACCAGCAACTTTACAGCACATCTGAAAACTCTAGAACAAAAAGAAGCGAACACAAGAGTAGACAGCATGAAATAATCAAAAGAGGGTTGAAATGAATGAAATAGAAACAAAGAACAATATATGAATCAATGAAAAAAAACTGTTGGATCTTTAAGAAAAATAAACATAATAGACAAACCCTTACCCAAACTAAAAGATGGAGAAAGAATATTCAAACTAACTAATTAAAAATGAAAAGGGGTGTGATGACTATTCCAGGTTACCAACTTGACTACATCAGGAATGAACTGAAATCTAGAAAGGGAGGGCATAACTGTGATCCAGATATTGAGGTACAGTGGCCATGAAAAGCTTAGGCCCAGACAAGGTGGTATATGCCTTTAATTCCAGGAGACAGAGGCAAACAGATCTCTTGAGTTCAAGGCCAGCCTGGGACAGAGTAAATTCCATGTAAAGAACACCTTCGGTCTAGGCGTGGTGGTACATATCTTTAATCTGGACCATGCCTTCTGCTGGAGGCCTACATAAGGACAACGGAAGAAGGAAGGCTTCCTTCTTCAACTTTCCAGCACACCAGTTGGAACCTCCTCCTTCAGGATTCCAGCTTCTGCAGAAGACCAGCAGAAACACCTAGCCTCGAGGGACTGAGCAACACAGCTGCCCATTGTTGGGGTAACTGGACTGCAGACTGTAAATCTTCAAATCTGTAAATCCTCTGGCAGAGGATGAGAGTAGGTGCAGAGACCCACAACCATACATTATGCAAACAGAGTCTAAATTGGAGGTCTCATTGATTTCCTGCCCTTGGAGCTCAGGGAAGAAGCAGAAGAAAGGTTCTAAGAGTCAGAGGGGATTGAAGACACCAGGAAAACACGGCCCACTGAATCAACTAAGCGGGCTCCCATGAGTCTGCGCCAAGTTCTCCGCATATACGTTATAGCTGTTAGCTTGGTGTTTTTGTGGGACCCCTTCAGTGGGAGCAGGTGTCTCTCTAGTTCTTTGGCCTGATCTTGGGACTCTTTACCTCTTATTGGGTTCCCTGTCCACCTTCCATCTGAGGCTTTGCCTTTCAATTCAAAAATATATTTAAATTTAAAACAAGAAATTAAAAAAAAAATCAATGGAGAATATAGATAAAGTTGCAGTGTTTTTCTTCAGTTTTATAAATTATGTTTGACTGTTGAAAGCAAGGATGGATGTTAATACATCAACAGTAATAGTCAAGATGACAGTATCATAAAGTGAAAACAAGAAGACTTAGCCTATGCTAATACTCAACTAACACCAGTAAAATTCTGACACAAGAATAATAAAATTTTAAGATACAGTAAGTCATAAATCATGAGGAGGCGGTGACAATATAAAGGCAATATAAAATTAGTACACATAAAATAAAATCCTTAAGACAATGTTCAGGTGATCCATAAGGCAGCAGAGAATATGAAAAATAAAGTAAGACAAAGCCAGCACATTTAAATCCAAGTACAACAGCAATGTTAAACCTAAGGAGTTCCAACATAGCAATATGCAATTAAAAAGACAGATGATTTTAAAGTACCATAAATAATCTATAAAAACAGTCAATACAGCCATACAGGGCAGTTATAAATTAGATTTACAGCCCAAAGGACTAACCTTAACACTTGGTACCACAAACTGGGCCAGGAACCTGTGACTGAATAGGTCCCAGAAGAGAATCTACTACTAGTTTACTAAATGGACACAGGAGCACGCTGCCTGTTAAATATGCTTTTTATTATACCAAAAGATTAGTGTAGCTCTCAACCCTGATCAGACTTCTTTTGGCAGTAGGTGGTGGTTAATACAAAGCCACAACTGTTCACTATGCACAGGACTATGCCAGTAGAGTACCCACCCCTAAATGAGACATCTAAATCATATCCTCTATATCCTGCAAGACTCAGGGAAGATTAAAGATGAGAGAGCCCCAAATTTTAAGAGCAGGTAGCTGCAAGATGTGAAACAGCATTTTCTGGGTCTGACAGAGCCACTGTCCATGAACTCATAGTGGCGATCGTTGCCTGCACAAGAGTAGCATACAATCAAGCCACTACAAATGGGGGAAGAGCTCATGAATCCCCATCCCTAGCTGAGAAACTATTGGCAGTAGATAGCTGGGCAAAATAGAATCAGTTTTTGTCACAGCTATGGCTCCTGGTATGCTGCCCATGCTCTAGAGGATGTCAAATGCATCCATGGACAAACAAGCTGCACTAACTGGACCGTGAGTTAAAACAAAAAAAAAAAAAAAAAAAAAAACAAGACACAAAGTTGAGAGGGCAAAGTGGGAAGGGTGCTGGGAAGAATTGGAGTGGGGAAGGGATACATGTATGACATTCTCAAAAAAAAAAAAAAATTAAAAAAAATTTTTTAAAAAAAGATGAGAAAAGATAGCATGGAAATATTAACCAAAGGAAATCTAGAATAAAAAATTAGTATCAAAATAGCATTACCAGGAACAGAAAGAGAGTTGATATGAAAAGTCGATTCTCCAAGAGAATTACTAAATGCATATTCTCAAAATCATATAGCTTCAAAATATGTATATTCATGATAAAAAAAAAAAAAAAAGGCCTGAGCTAGCTTGGTTGGTAAGGTATCTGTTGCCCACGCATTGGAACTAGAACTCAGATCCACAGCACCCACACAGAAGCTGGGAATGGCAGCATCCATTCTGTGATCTCGGTGCTAAGATGGATAAGGCAGACCCTAGTCAGGCTAAAGGACCCAGGTCCAATGAGAGTCCTTGTCTCAAAACTTAATGTGGAGAACAACTGAGAAAGATACCTGATACTCACCACTGGTCTCCACCACACACAGATACACACAGATAGACACACACACACACACACATACACACACACAACATATAGGGGAATTTCAACTATCTCAACTACAGAATAGCTATGTAAAAGAAAAAAATAATTGGTACTAGATGATTAGAAAACACACATTTATTTCAAGAGCTCATACAATATATATCAAAATAGACTTTATCCTAAAACATAAAGAAATTTTAAATGTTAAAGAATTGAAATCATACAATCTATGTTCTCTAACCATAAGAAATAAGCTTAAAAGCAGTAGCAGAAAAATAAGAAAATTGTTCAAACACACAAAAATAAATATGCTGCTAAATAATCTATGGGTCAAACAGGATTATTGAGTAAAGGTGAAATATATCAAAATCTATAGGACGTAAGCAGCAGCTCAGAGGGAAATATTCATGCCCGTATGATATCAGACTATATAATCCCACTAATTTAAATTCCCACATCCAGATACTAGGAAAAAGTAAAAGAAATCCAAAGAAAGTAGAACAAAATATACAAGAAGACACCCATAAAATCAGAAAGTAAAACAGGATATTTTTAAAAACCCTAGTCCTAAGTCACATATTTTACACAAAATTAATTCAAAATGAATCAAAGACTTAAATGTAAAAAAAAATAAGTTATAAAACTTCCAGAAGAAAACTAAGGAAAAAATACTTAAAAGAGATGGGGTTGGGCAGTTAAGAGATGGCAGAGAAAAGTAAACTCCCAGGAAAAGAACATGCCAGTCAAGCACCATGGGCCAAGCTCCTTCCATGCGTGAAGCATTATGTAAGTGCTGATTAATAGACAGTCTTGTTTCCTGCCTTCAAGGGGCCTACATTCACATAGTGGGAAAAAATTCATAAAACTTTCCATAATGAGAAACCATGCAAAGGCAGAAAACCAAAAAACCGTGAGACAGAAAAGCTAAGTGAAGAATGTTTCCCCACTTGTGACTGAGGGAGAAGGGGCTTTGATTAAGCTACAAGTCCCAACAGGTTTCTTACGGTATGCTACAAAATCATTTCCCCCAATGTCCCTGTGTTCGACAGATTTTGTTTCTTTCTTTTTCCTCCTCAACCCCAGCAAGGGTTTTTCAAATTCCTAAACCATACCCTGATGTCACACATTCCTAAATCAT
>JADRCH010000089.1:7106796-7130166 GCA_019843965.1 Rhynchomys soricoides
CCATACCCTGATGTCACACATTCCTAAACCATACCCTGATGTCACACTGAAACTAAGTTCTCTTACACCTTAAAAGAACTGTTTGGAGCTGCTGCAACCTACAGATTAAACTTTGATGGTGGTGAGTTTCAGAAATCGTGCTTAACCTACTGAACAAATAAACGTGAAAGACACTGTAAAGAGAACTGCATGTCATTCACTAAACCAGATTGCCACAAATGATTAAACTGTATCATCTTTGAAATTTATCAACATAAAATAACAAGTCTGTATTTAAACCAGCTGTTAAATGTGAATTCTTAGCCCCATTTTGGGAAGCGCCTATTCTTCAAAAAAGAAAAAGAAAAAAAAAAAAAAAACCAGTTAAACTCTTGTCATACTTACTGATTTAACTTTGACCCTCATTGGAACCTCTTATCCTACCCCTCAACTTCTAAAGCCACTGTTCCAACTTTCTTTTAAGAACAATGGGTACATTTTTGGTTTGTATTTTTGTTATGCCAGATATCAAACCTAAGTTTCCCACATACCAGACACTCTACCACTGAACTACCTACATTCCCAGCCCCCAAAGTTGTTATAAGCATCTATTAAATTACAGATCAAGTATGAAATTATAATATGGATTATATCAAGGAATCCTTCTCCTTCACCCTGAACCACTTTTCTCCAAATATTATAAAGACGGACATATTCACTTCACTCCTGGTACACCCCCTCTTCAAAGTTGGAACCACTTGCTTCAAGTGTTGACATCCACAGCTCAAGTTTCAGTTTTTATTCAAGATAATTTTTCTCTTTGTTGCTTATACCAGCATTAGACTTAGTTTTCTAGCTGGCTGACAAGTATATTATACAGGTTTAGTATAGTAGACCTTACTGAAAATGCTTGGGACCAGTAGTAGTTTAGACTAACCAATTTTCTGAATTTTGGAAAATCTGCATAAAATTTGAGCATCAAAAGATCTAAAATCTACCTGGAGTGATAGCAATCCATAAAATCAACTTCTACATAGGAAAAGAAGAAAAAGGAAGAGCTGAATGCTACGTTAAAAATAATAATAATAATTTTAAAATTTTGGCAGAAAGTCACTTGCAACACAATAAAATTGATAAGGAAAAACTACCTTGCTGTGACTAACGGAAACTTGAGAAACTTCTGCTTCGCCCTCTGCTCACAAACTGGAAGATTAGTGAGTGGGAAAAAGAGACAAAGTCAAAAATGGGGACACACTCTCTTCCCGCTAGTCATAACTAGAAACACTTGAGGACCAAAGCAAAAGGTGACCAGAATCCTTCTGACTTCCAATGGCAAGACCGTCAAACCGTCAGATAGGAAAGCAGTCTCTAATGTAGAGGTAAAACTGTTACTCTAAACTCTCATCAAGTAGAGCTCAATTTTCTTCTAGATTTTCTCATACATTCTGTATTAACTGAACTTCACTGAAATGGCTCATTATATTGAGCGTCATTTATTTAAAAGTTCAGAATATATATATATATATATATATATACACACACACACACACATACATACATATATATATAATTGCTGACCTACTAAGATGTAAAGCATTTTGTTTTATATTAAAAGCTGTATTATATAAGTCAAAATCTTAAAGTAATTGATCACACTCATGCCTTTAATCTCAAGGGAGGCAGAGGCAGGTAGACGTCTATGAGTTTGAGGTCAGCCTGGCCTACACAGTGAGTTCTAGGACAGCCAGAACTACATATTAAGATCTTGTCTTGACACCCCTAACCCCAAAAAGTAAATAGATCAAGAAAGGAAAAAAGAAGAGAAGCAGAAAGGAAACTATGAACAAAATGCAATGATATTTTTGCATGAAAATGTCAGTCAAATCCATTTTGTACATTCAAAAATTTAAAAGGAATAATCAATCGATATACTTTCTCTTGGTTAAAAAAAAAAAAAATCAGCAATCATGTATCAACCTAATGCCAGGAAGGAAAAAAAAAGTACAAACTTATCATCCTTGCAACCATCAGTTCACTCATGAAATATTTACCAGGTACTTATGAGAAATACTAAATTATACCTGGGGCTTACTGGAAAAGATAAAATTCTTACTTTCAATGATTTTAAATAAGGAAAAGAAACAGACAAGTTACGAAGCTGTGAGAACAGAAAACCTGGAAAGCGTGGAGAGCATGGTGAGGTTGGAAGATCCCCAGGACTCACAGGGCTCCTCTTAGTAGGCATCAGCTTCCTGAGCAGGAGAGAACCCAGGAAAGCACTGTGGAACCATTGGTAATTTTCCCACAACTAGAACTCAGGGCCCAGGAGCCGACTGGAAATACAGGTTGTCGGATCTTGAAAGCTTGTTATACGAGCTTTGTCATTTGGACTTTCTTCTACAGACACTATGATTTTCAAAGTCTGATCTCCCAACTCTAATGATCATGGGTAATAAGAAGAGCAAATATATTTCTAAAGTAAAAATGTTCTGTAATCAGACAGACTTTTACATTTGTATCTGATAGAATACAAAACTGTTTCACATAAATCAGATTTTCTCCAAGCACCAAAATAGTTAAAGAAAACAATAATCTAATAATAAATTCTCAAATGCCCCATCAATGCCAATCAGTGATATCCATTTGGGGATCTTAGCAATCCTAGGAACTAACCCAAGAATGTTAACCAAGTGAGTATCTGTGGTAAGGGGTAATCTGGAAAACACTTCAACGGCCCATGCCAAATATAGTAAGGGTATGTAATCCAGTTATTTTAAGCTGAAATGTGTAGGAACTGGGTTTAATGGGCAGGCTAAACATACAAGGACTATCTTTGAGATATATATATATAAAAAAAATCACCTAGAACCTAATTCCATTTTACCTGTGAGCTTCAGCTATTTTGGAACTTCTTAAATTGTAAAAGTAATGTGTTCATTCCAGAGAAACTACTTTAACTTAAAATGTAAGGTTTATTCACTACCTGACAGTGACTGACAACCATGTTAACACTGGAGTTTAAGCCACAATTAAAATACCTCTGTCCCAGTCTGTACTTACAGCTACTGGTGGCGATATACGTGCATTGTTTTGCTCATCATCATCTAGTGCTGTGCTTGAGCATTCTCATATTAACATAAAAATGGTTCATTGTTCCTTATTATTGTATCAAAACATCCACATGCTGACAAACAAAATAAATTTTCTTATATTTCACTTGTCAATTAATTAGGTTATTATACTGATTTTTTTAAATTATGAGGGTTACGTTATAAAAGTTTACTACACACACGGGATATTAGGCTTGATGATAACAGAAAATGGGAATATTTCACGAGATGTTTTAGAAACAAAAATCAAAGAAAGGAATCTTAATAGAAAAGCATGAAGCAGACCCAGAGTTATGTCTGAGCTCGTAGATTAATGGCAGTAGACTACTGCTAGGAGAAAGGAAGCCACTGCCTTCAGAGGAGAGCCACTGGTGAAACATTCATGTTCCTTCCACAGCCATGCCCACAGTCTGCCCGATCAATCAGTGGGAAATAAACACCATCATGACAAAACAGTAAAAAGTAAAACTAGAGGGAACACACCTCAGCACATTAAAGACCTCATACATAAACAGACCAAAGCCAACGCTACCTAAATGAAGAAAAGCCCAAAGAAACCCCATGAAAAGCAGGAACAAAATACAGCTGGCCACTCTTCCCTTGCCTTTTTGTGTGTGTGTGTGTGTGTGTGTGTGTGTGTGTAGACAGACAGACAGACAGACAGACACCTGGTATAAGAGAAGAAAATTAAAGGGCTACAAATAGGAAAAGAAGTCAAATTATCCCTATCTGCAGATGATGCTACACAAAATAGCCCAAAGTTTGTACCAGCAAATTTCTACAAATGATACACCTTTAATCCCAGCACTCAGGATGCATAAGCAGGAGAATATCTGTGAGTTCTAGGCCAGCCTGTTCTAGAGAAGTTCCAAAAGAGTCAGGCCTATATAGACTCAAAACAAACACAAAGGAGATCAATACTTTCAGCAAAGTGGCAGGATACAATATTGTCCTAAACAGCGTTACTATTGCTGTGATCAAACACCAGGACCAAAGGCAAGTTGGGGAGGAAACACTCCCAAGATTATAAAAACACTCCCATTTACAATACTATGAATAAACCTAACTAAAAAGATAGACCTCTACACTGAAAATGGTAAGTCTTGAAGAAATTGAGAAAGACACTAGAAGATGGGAAGACCTCCCATGCTCACATACCCATAGAAACTGGAGAAATGACCATCCTACCAAAAGCCATTTACAAATTTCATACAAGCCAACAAAAATCTCCATGACACTCTTTGAAAGTAGAAAACAAGAATTTACATGGAATCACAAAAGACCCCAAATAGCCAAAGCAATCCTGGGGAATGGGGACGACAGAGCGATTGCTATACCAAATTTCAAGTTATCACAGAGCTACAGTAACAAAAACAGCATGAAACTGGTTCAGACACAGACTTATCAGGCTGTGAAATAAAACAGAAAAATATAATCACCTGAAAGTGAGTACATATAATTAATAGCCATCTCATATTTGATAAAGATGCCAAAAATATATACTGGAGGAAGACAGCATCTTTAACAAATGGTGATGGAAAGTCTGCATACCCACATGTGGAAGGATAAAATTAGATCCTATCTATCATTCTTCACAAAAATCAATTCCAAGTAGATCAAAGACCTCAATGTGAAATCTGAAAGTCTGAAAGTGCTTGGAGAAAAAGCAGGCAGTACTTGACAAGATATAGGTACAAGAAAGGATTTTCTGAATAGGATTCCATTTACGCAGGAATTAAGGCCAATAGACGGGATCTCTTAAAACTAAAATGCTTCTTTTTGTATAGCAAACAAAACAATTTAGTGAAGAGGAAGCCCACATAGTGGAAATTTTTGCCAGCTATAAATTGATGGAGGATTAACATTCAGAATATACAGAGATCCTAAAAACTAATCAAGAAAATAAACTACTCAACGCAAGTAAAGATGTGCAGAAAAACAGGTGTGTAGGACACTGCAGCTTCTAAGACGATGTTTTCCATGCTTTGTTTTATTTATTTTTATTTTTTATTTTGCTTTGTAGGGAGGTTGCAAGGGGAGAGGGTGGATATGAAGAGACGGAAAGATGAATGGGACTGGGGTACATGATGTGAAACTCACAAAGAATCAATTAACAAGTTTTAAAAGAATAAAAATTAAATAAACTACCCAATCCAAAAAAAAAAGGGCTGTGGGTCTGAACAGAGTTCTCAAAAGAAACAATAAAAATGGGTAAGTATCTTTTCAAATGTTCGATATCCTTAGCAATGTGGGAAATGCAAATTAAAGCTCCTTCACAATTTTTATCTTACAAAGGTCAGAACAGTGAACATCAAGAAAACAACCAACAACAAACGCTAGTGGGGATATAGGAAAAGGAGAACCCCATTCACTGTTGGTAGGATTACAAACGGGTATTATCATTACAGAAATCAGTGTGGAGCATTCTCAGCAAGCTAACAACAGATCTGCTATTGACCAGCTATACAAGCTTTGGCATATAGGAGGAACTGGAGGAGGGAGGAGAGGTGGAAATGATGTAAATACAGTAGTCATGCATGAATTTCTCAAAACTTTAATTAAGAAAACTGAAAGTAGGATGGGATCTTGGTGGTGGGAGGGGAAGGGTTAATGGTGTTTGCTAAGGGATAAGAGAACAAGAGTGTAAGAATGACCACAGTGTGCTACACGCATGCATGAAACTGCTAACAAATCATTTTTAAAAGTATATACATAGAGTCTTAAAACTAAAACTACTGGTTCTTGTGGAGAAGGTGAACATCTTTGGATGGATAGATGAAGAAAGGCTCATAAAGAAACACACATGAACTGGGTAGACACACTGGCCAAGAAGCAGTACAGGAGCCGGTGGCCAAAGGTATTACCATACAAGCCTGGTACCCTGAGTTGATCACCAGAACACATGAAGGAAAAGAGCCCACCAGGGTTGTTTCTGACCTTTGCGCATGCACCATGGTACACAAGCGTCTATCCACTGCCACACATCATGTACACACAATAGTAATAGTGATTCTTAAAGTCAGTTCAGCTACTTGCAACTTGCAAGGAGTAGTGAAAAGGATGTACATACTAGCAGAAAACAGCCTTACAGAAAAAGACGATTCTTTTCAAGTAGATTGGAATGGACTCAGAGAAGGCAAATACATTTGGAGGTAAGAGCAACGGAAAGCAGTTGAGCTACTGTTATCTCCAACTATACACAGTGGAAGGGCAGAAGCAAATTTATTCGTTGACAGCAGAATGAGAGCTTTTGAAAAAAAGAAGTAAAAAGGAACAGATAAAGACATGAATGAAAGGCAAATAAATTTAGCATCTGAGAAGTTCAGGTATCAACCTGTAATAACAATCTCCTCTAAAACTATAGCTGCCCCCCCCGAACTGAATTTAGTAATCTATACTTTATTCCTAAATTAATTAAGTTGAGAGGATTTAGAAGGCCAGGTATGGAAAAAATATATAAAGGACACTGTGCAGGTTAGACTGGAGAACAGTTGAAAAGACAGCAAAAGAACAAGGGTAAAAGAAATTAGAACACCAACTGAAAATTAGGTGTAAACCTTATCAAAAGTTTAATGTTCTTTCTGAGAAAGGAACTCATTTGTCTACAATCATACACATACTAACACAGAACAGTTTATAAAAACGATAATCATAATGACACATTATTACATATCTAGCAGAACAAACGTTACCTTTAGCTGTGGTCAAGGTAAAACAGTGCAGGGACAACCACCAGAACACACTATACACTGTACTATGCACACCACATGATCTTACACCATATAACTGCAGCTCTTGAAATTAAAACATATTGACACAAAAATCTGTCCACCACTGCTGTTATGGATTTTACTTATGATGGCAAAAACTGGGAATAACCTAAATGTCTTTTAATGAACGGTTAAACAAACCCTGAAATATCTATACAAGGGACCACCACAGAGCAATAAAAAGGAACAAACTACTAATGTATGTGACAACCTGAATCTCAAGGGCATCATGCCTCATAAAAATGCCAATCTCAAAAAAGGGTGTCATACTTTATAGTTCCGTTTACAGAACTTTCTTGGCATGATACGATAGAAGTGGAGAGCAGAGTAGTGGTTCCTGGCAGATGGGACAAGGCAGGAGAGGGAAAATTGGTTTCTGGTAAAAAACAATCTGTATCTTGACTGTGGTGGGAGCTAAATGAAGGTATATGAAATAAAAATAGGTAAAACTGTTCACACACCCAATGAATGCGTGGAAGAACACATGCTGTTTTATAATCTAATAAATCGTGCTACTAATGTCAATTTTAGGGTCAACACTGACCGGGTACTATAACTATGTAGGCTGCCAACAATTATGTGAGAAGTCAGGTGGTACACTTTTTGTAATTCCCATGGGTCTGTTATTATTTCTAAATAAAAAGCTGTAAGTAGTTCACTGGAACTGACAAACACTACATTAAACTTCAAGGAATTACTTCCTTCTGTCAAGTCTTGATGAAGAATTACAGAACACCTTCAATTACCTGATAAGGCTACTGAAACAGTGCTAGCCACTTCCACACGAGAGGGGCTGGGCACTGGCTGAATAACAAATGGCCAACAGCTTCACCAATCATACACGTATGTAATGATACCTCCATAAGAATCACCTGTTTGGGTGTTTTGTAAACAGTCTTATCCATCGCCTCCTGATTGGTCAATAAAGGGCTCATCAGCCAATTAGGGGCGCAGAGGAAATCAGAAGAAGGCTGGAGAGAGTAGGCCCAAAGAAAGAAGTAGGAAAAAGACTTTGAGGAGAAGAGGTAAAAAGAACACATGGAGAGACCAGGAGGAATCACCATGAGGCTGAGATGAGAGAGCAGACATGAGAACACACAGGGACCAGACTGGCCAGTAACAGGACATTTGTCTGGTATTAACAGTCTTAGGGGGCTAGAATAGCTCATAGCCTGCCCAGCCTAGGCTTATAGGTTATTAATAAACTTAATATCTTTGTCTCAATTATTTGGAACAGGAACAGATAAGGCTTTATGCTTATGTTATAGTCTGAAGGTTGGGTATATTGATTTTTAAATCGACAAAAGAAAAACAAAGAAAACTTAGAAAGTCTGAATGTATAATAGAAGAGAGGTTAATAAAGTCTATAGGAATTTTATTAAATTAAATAATTTATCTAATACTTCAAAGTCAGTTATCTACACTATTTCTACAAGTTTAAAAGTCAAAAAAATGGTCTAATTCATAAGTGGACAAATATGTTTAGAGACAACAGTTTAGAAGACAATTTAAACATTAAAATTGTAATCAACAGTTATACCTTTGTGGTGATTTGAATAGGTATGGCCCCCATACACTCATGTGTTTGAGTGGTTGGCCCATAGGGAGTGGCACTATTAAGCAGGATGACACTGTTGGAGTAGGTATGGCCTTCTTAGAGGAGGTGTGTCACTGTGGGGGTGGGGCGCTCTCCTGTTGCCCGTGGATCAAGATGTAGAACTCTCTGCTCCTCCAGCACCTGTCTGCCTGCACACTGCCATACTTCCTACCATGATGATAATGGACTAAATCTCCAGAACTGTAAGACAGCTCCAATTAAATGTTTTTCCTTGTAAGAGTTGTTATGCTCATGGACTCACAGCAATAAAGCCCAAACTAAGACAATCTTCATTCAGCTAATATTTATTGCATTATTCTTTACATATTATGGTTAAGTTCAATGCACAGTACTTGCCTATACACTTCCACAAGCAGGTAAAGCCATGCAACAATACATCCATAAGTAGAAAGAGCAGGCAATCAATAGAGGCCTCAAAGGAGGGGATCAGGAACGGCTGCCTGAGAGAGAACATTTAGCAGAAATCAGCCCCTACAACCACCCTCCAAAAAAAGTAGGAGGTAGTCAGGAGTCCTGAACCATCATGATTTGTCTCTCCTTCAATTCCCTCATCTCCACAATTACCAAATTCTATTAATTCTTCTCCGAAAACTTCTGACTTCATCAACCTCTTTGCATTCTCAAAGCCACTGCCCACAATGTAGACTCTAATCCTACTCACAATCAGGTACAGGCAATTCTCACCTACAATGGCTTTCTTACCTGCCTTACCATG
The DNA here is from genome assembly GCA_019843965.1 of Rhynchomys soricoides. Taxonomy (NCBI): domain Eukaryota; kingdom Metazoa; phylum Chordata; class Mammalia; order Rodentia; family Muridae; genus Rhynchomys; species Rhynchomys soricoides. The sequence continues at coordinate 7,115,989 of JADRCH010000089.1, forward strand.
TCCACCCCCACTTTGCTCTTAACATAATCACTGTAATTAGTGCTCTTACAAACACTCAAACCTAACAGGCCACTGCAAAGTAAAACAACTGGAGACAGCCCTCAAGATAAATCCGAGAAATTCAGCAGTAATTAGCAATCCTTTTATGATCTGGCCCCTGCTTGCTTTTGCCACAATCCCAGTATTTCCCACTGGACACTAGTCACATGGACATCCTTAACGGAGCACACTGGAGCTAACCATTTCTTGTAACTAATACTCTGCACAAGCTATTTCTTCTGCTAGAAATACATGCAGTTCTTCACTAAGCAAACTTTCTGCGTAGCCTAATTATTGAAAAGCCTTTCTGTCCTTTCTGTCATTTTCTTCTATCCTCCCACTTAAAAAAAAACAAAAAACAAAAAACCAACAACAACAACAGCTTAGAGGCCTACACCTTTAATCCCAGGTCTTGGAAGGTAGTAACAGATTTATGTTGAGTTCAAGGCCAGCTGGTCCACAACAGTGAGTTCCAGGACACTCAGGACTCCCTAGTGAGACCTTTTCTCAAACACTAATAAGATGATAACTATTGTTATAAAAGTGATCTTGCTGGATGTGTGCGGGGTTATGATCAGTGGAGATGGTAGGCGGGGATGGTGCGGCTCCAGAAACCATACCAGGCCAAACAGTTCCACGTAGGGGTTTATTGGAAGATGGGGGTGGGGGTGGGGGGGAGGGTAGCGATGAGAAGAGAAAGGGAAAAGAGAGAGGAAAAAAGAGGAAGATAGGGGTCTTCCGTTTATATATGACGTAGCCACAGGTAAAGGTGGGCTGTGGGCAAAGTGGATTCTGGGAATATGGTGGCTGTTGCCTTGGCAACAGGTGGGCGGGTCGCGCTGTTGCCTGGGTGTGATGTCACCAATTTGGTGGTCCTGATGCCAACAATAACAATAACAGTAACAACCCACTGTCAGAACACTGAGCACCCTGTACTAGCCTTTTCAGGTAAGATTCTTCTATCCAAAGGTAATGCGTAAATAAACAAACTATCTTTTCTGTTATATCCCAGGAGTTGTAACAGTACTTACAGTAGTTGTACCTATTGATTAATAATATTCAACTTAAGCTTTGTGATTTTTGGTGGTGGTAATTTTAGGACAAGGCCAGAGAGAGAGAGTGGGAGGGAGGGAGGGAGGCAGGCAGGCAGGCAGACAGACAGACAGACAGACAGACAGACATCAATCCATTCCAGGATAACTTGGAATTTGCTATCTAACCCAGGCAGGCCATCTTATTCATGATCCTGCTCCCTCAATCTCAAGTGTTAGGATTACAGATATGTACCATAGGCGTGCACCACCACATCCGGCTTTGCTATGTTTTATATAGACATATACACTAGACATCTCACTCCTTACATAAAGAAGCATTTTCATATGAAGTGCTTCATAAGATATAGATTTTCTTGGCATAAATATGCATACAATAGACATTTGTTGGATGTGGTTGAATAAACAACACAAATCTTTATCTCATATGTACTGTTTTTCTATAGGCTACTTAAAACAACTCTCACTCAGATTTTTATATCTGAAACATGGCAGGTGTAATTTTTTGTTACTGTTTATGAAGATCTAAAAAGTTATTTATTCTTTTAAATAACTTAAGGATAAAAATAAACAACTCTTGATTCCAAGTGACACAGAACTATTTTTCAAGGTAGAGAGTTTAAAAAAGAAATCTTCCCAATCAGAAAGTCAAAGTAATAGTCAAGAAAATATGTGATAATAGTATATGCTTTAAAAAGCACTGATGTTTTCAAGAGAACTGAAGAAATGCTTCTTTCCACAGCTAAGTGAATCTGAGATAACCGTTTTCACAGGGTTTTAAAAGAACTCCTACCCGTGAACGGCTCCTCTACGTGGCCATACTAATTAGAATCACATCAAGAGTACATACACACATTGCTTTCAAATTTACTTTTCCTCCATTCCTTGTTAAGAAAGCATAAGATACTAGCGACAGGATTATTTATTTCATATTGCTATAAATATGTGGAAATTTTTCCAGGAAATTTGCATTACTTTATATATTAACTAAGATTCCAGACACACAGATTTAAAACAAAGCACTGAAAATTCCTATTTAACAATCCACAACATAAGCCTTAATTGGGAGCACAGCTCTCTTGTACAACTCTAATTTACCACGAATATAAATTGTAAAGTTCCCCAGCAGAGTCTCAACATCAGATACTTTAATCAAACTATCTAAAAAGTCTTCATACCACAGAAACACTACAAACCCAAGATTTACCTATAAATTATATTTAAACTGTCTTTCTTGCCAAGACAACCTAAGTACTCCCAAAATTTCTCTGTATGAACTTGAAGTAAGTTTAAAATATTGGTTATCAATGGGGCTCAGAAGACATGACCACACATAACTTTTGGAGGCCAGTGTCTGCCACACAAAATGAATTTCCACTGACATATTTTCATTAGATTACTCTGAGGACTGACGAGTTATCAGGATCAGGAAGAGATGCTCTTGTTTATTTGGAGTGCTGGAGACTGAACTATTTGCTTTGTGCATACTGAACAAGCTTTCTAACACTGAGTTAAAGAGCAAGCCCTTTCTCATGTAACTAATACCTGGTTTTAATCACTAACACGGCTGCCATCATGCGATTCAATCCCTCCATTCACACACCTGTAACACAGACCCTACCACCCCCAGAACCCACGGCCTCTTTCCCTTTCTATAGTCTACATATATTCCATACACAAAGATGCTAAATTGCCTTTAATCATCTGGTTTGTCTTTGTATTTTGTAAGATACCTGTTTTAATATGTAATTAAATTTGTTTTTTCTCTTGTTAATCTAACTATGTCAACTTATTTCATAAACCAACCAAGAACCCAGAGGGTAGATTAATGTAAAACAAGAGAAATAAAATGTAATTACTATTTTATTACACATGCTAAGGTCACTATAATACCCAATAGATCTTTTAGTACTTTTAAGCTATTAAATTACATTTAGTGTTTCATTTGTATATGCATAAACCCACACTCGTTCATTTTGTCAATGAGTGTGTAAATTCCTCCCCAAAACTTTTAAGTACCATAAACAGCAAGGTCAGAGCATATGAAGCATGGTCTTCAAAGTATATAATTTATAGGTAATGTGCCATGGTTATAAAACCAATGACCTTTCAGTCAGACTTTAAAAGAAGATTTGTTTGTTCAACTATTTTATTTGCCTACTATCCTAACAGCATAATTTTAATATAACTTTTCTTTTTTAAAAAAAAAAAAAAGATATATATGAATGTTTTGCCATATGTATGTGCACCATACACATGCCTGGTGCCCAAAAGTCAGAAGAGGTTGTAGGATCCCTTGGCACTGGAGTTAAAGATGGCTGTGAACTATTATATGGGAGCTGAGAACCAAACCCCAGTCTGCAGCAAGAGCAGTCATTGAGCTCTTAACTGCTGAGCTTTCTCCAGTCCAATGGTTAATATAACATACATGACACCTTTTAGGTTTGAAAAATATCTGTGTATTTCCAAATATTTCAAAGCTAAACCTCTCATATAAGATCAAAAGGACATCCAACAGCCAAGACTAACTTAAGGGTAAAAGGAATTTCTCTCATCAAAAGATACTCAAAATACTCAAAGGCAGCCGACACAAACTTTATACCACGCTAAACAGAACTATACAATTCCTATCTTCTAAATGTAAACACCCCACCCAATCCCCACTCCACTAGGAAATGACCTCCTGCTGCTGTGGCTTATGCTTAATCCACAATGATCTAATCATCTTTAGGGATGGAGCCTTTGGGAAGTGAGTGGGCTTTTGATTACATCACAGGTGAGGAAGATGGCTCAGTGGATCAAGTGCTTGCTTTGCATGCATGAAGACCTCAGCTGAGATCCACCACACTCTAGTAAAAATTCAGCATGAAGGGGTATGTCTGTTACCCCAGCACTGGGAGGCAGACGTAGGCAAGGCAGGGAGCTCACTGGCCAGCCAGCAGAGTTGAACTGCTAGGTTCTAGATTCAGGGAGCGATGCTATCTCAAATTAGAAGGTAGAGAGTGAGAGGAAAAACACCTGAGGTCAACCTCAGGTCTCTGTACAGATATGCACACTCATAGGCACATGTCACATACAAAATACTTTTTTAAAATTAAGGGAAAATGAAAATTGCTCACTAAACTTTTTAAGTACTGTACACAGCACTGTGAAAATATTTACACTGCAGTTACCAAAATTACCTTGGTTAAAAAAAGAAAGAAAAAAAAAAAATTGAGCCAGGGCCCACTGTCCTTTTACTATGACGCCAAAGATGACACTGAACCTCCAGACTTCTCCAATCCACTTCCAAGTGCTGGCAGTAAAGGCATAGACGGCTGCACCTGGCTTAGCAAAAAAATTTAAAACTGTTTTGACAATAGTGTCCCTATTTTTAAAAAGTAATTTTTTTCTCAAGCTCCAAAATAATTTTTATATTTCATGCATAAAACATCTGCCATCCAATTTTTGGCAAACTTTCACTGATCATATTTAGGTCTTTAGTATTCAAAACCAAGCCCTGGCAGCCTTACACAGCCTTTGATTATTATCTACTTTGCTGCTGCCCCCATGCTCTGTGCATTCTACTAGAAGCTGTTGTACAACACAAAGATGGAAACCCTAAATACTGCAGCACTACGGTCATTTAGAATGCTAAGTTCCCACGGTTGCTTAGTGGGTGTTCTCAACTGAGGCCATATTTCCAATATGAAGAATTCCAAAACACTACTTCTAAAGCACAGAAATAAATGTCTTCAAGGTTAAATCATAAAATTTACTGTTTTAAGCTGCCTAGTATATAAGCATCTCACTTCTATGAATTCAGAACTATGATTAACACATGGAGATAAGCCAGTATTTGTCAAAACAAAAAGTAACCTTTCTTCTGACTACCCACATATAGTCACAGAATTTAAGATACCTTACTATTAAGATATAAATGCAAATATTTTTACTGGAAATAAAGGCTCTGAGTGAAATGTTAACCCTCTATCCCAACTATCTACCAACTAAAGCTTCACAGTCAAGTACTCTCTAGTCTACCAGGCCATCCAGTCTCACACAGCTCTAAATTTTGGTAAAGAAATAATTGTAATACTGAGCCTAAGTTTCCCAATCCAGATGACTGAAAGATGACAAGAGAGATACAGCTCACTCCCAGTAAACAATAAAAGCTGAGACAACACTTTGGTCATTTTGTCACATTAACAGGCTACATTTTCAAACAACACTCATCAAGAAAAGCATGCTACAAAATGTCACATATTGCACAGCTAACCAAACAACTAGAGGTTAAATATAAAATTCCACCTGTGAGAATGTTACAGTAGTAGTAGTTATTGTACGATTCCAATCCCTGACACCTGCTGGGCCTCACCTCATTAAGCAACATTTCCTAATAACAACAACTTAGCACTAAAAGCTTTAAACCAATAACTCAGGTTGAAAATCCTTCAGAAGTAAACATTTTGTAGTCTTTAACAAAGTACACCAGACTTCTTTACGGAATTAGACTATCCCTAGGTTATTCCATGTATAAAACAAATGGCACCTTGAAAGAGTCGACATGCTTACAAATTAAGCTACTATAAAATACTATCTTTTTAAAAATGTCTTCCAACTGTCATTTCTATTTGTTTTGAGACAGGGTCTCTAAAGCACAAACTGGCCGGGAACTCGGAACAATCGACTGCTGGGTCCCAGCTGCCACACCCAGCTCCGTCTGTTTTACAAGTAGTCTCCCAGGCCCTTATTGTCAACTTTCTATAGGAATTCATTTCAGCCTTTTTACCATTTGGTATTTACTTTAATTGTATATTATATGAGAGCAAAAAAGGCCTTAATTAAGGTCTGAGGAGTACTAAGGATTTAGAAATTGTGTTTTTGAAAACAAGAATGTGCAAAAATCTCTTTGTCCTTTTTAATGGCCTATTCAATCTGTCTGGGGCTTTGCATTATTAATAACTTAAAAGTAATTTTCTACTAAAAATCTACAAGGTCAACACTGTGTTAAAATACATTGAAAAAACAATAAAGACAAACAGTGAGTGTTCAACATGAATCTTATACTTCAGCAAAAAAGACATTAAGCAAATCATTTCGAAAGTGATGAATGTTACAAAAGAGAAAATAGAGATTCTTTAAATCTGGAGATCAAAATCTTCCAAATGACATATCAAACTAAGGTCTCAAGTTCATCCCAGAAAGAGACATGGGTAGTATCAAAGCAGATACTATCAGAAATTCTTAGTGTCCTATCTTTGAGATACATGGGATATAATATATAACATTTTAAGGTGATTGCTGAAATGCAAAAATCTAAAAACAAGGAATACCCAAAATTTCTGCAAGTCTCTCTATACCATTCAAGAAGTAATACTGAACAGGGCAGTGGTGGCTGCAGGCCTTTATTTGAAGGAGTAGAGAGGCAGAGGCAGGTGGATCTCTGAGTTCAAAGCCAGCTTGGTCTATGGAGTAAGTTCCAAGACAGGACTACACAGAGAAACCCTGTCATGAAAAGCCAAAAAAGAAAGAAAGAAAGAAAGAAAGAAAGAAAGAAAGAAAGAAAGAGGGAGGGGGGGAAGGGAGGGAGGGAGGGAGGGAGGGAAGGAAGGAGGGAGGGAGAGAAAGAAGAAAAGGAGGAAGAGGAAAGAATACTGTGAAAAGTGTTACTTGACTGAAGAAGGAAGAGAAGAAAGCCTGTATCAAAATTTACTTGACTGCTAGATGTGGTAGCACAGGCTTTTAATCCCAGGCCTTGGGAGGGACATGGCTGACTCCAGGGCAGTGTGCAGTACCTAAAGATTACTCAGTCCTCAAGGTCAAACAGTAAAAGCATACAACGCTCTCCATGAGGATCTGACTGCTGACCACAGAATCAGAGTCACCTAAAAAATTAGCACTATCCACCAAGTATAAATAAGGTTTTTATTATACTCAGAAGAAATATTTACATAATAAATTTAACTATGTTCCAAGTATATAAATATCACTTTATATATTGCCTAAAAGAAAACAATATTTAAATATAAATTTAAAGTACATCACCAGTAAGCCTCAAAATTATCACATAGTAGGCTGGTATGTTCTCTTTGTATTTCACTAAAATATTAATCAAAAATTTACTTAGGTAAACCTTTTAAGTAATAATTTAAGTACTCCTTTACATTAGTACAGGTCTATACTATAGTCCAAGGCCCAAATTGAATTAGGTACACAAGAAATAACCATCAAAAATATAAACTTTAATGAAAATCTCCTGTAGGACTTAAAATCTTGGATGGCATACCAAAGACATGGTTCAGTGGGGTAAGGCAGGAGGCCACAGAGCCTGGGTTCCATCCAAGATCCCACGTGGTGCAAGGAGAGAGCCAACTATGGCAGGTAACCCTCAGACCTTCCACATGCACTTCATTGTGACATCCATTTCCTTCCACCCATACATGCCTCAAATAAATGTTAAGGATTTAAAAAAATATATTACTGGAATCCAAACAACTAGTCCTCACAACTTTCAATACGGACCTAATACCTAACCCTTGTTCTTTTTCTACCTTCAACTACCACACACAGGGCATATCCTCCAGTGAGCACTGCCAGTTACAGACAGTCTCAGCCTTAACTCATCCCGGTTTGCCATGATTCAGCTGTTATGGCACTTGTCACATTGTGTAAGCGTGGTTTGTCCAATTCACGAAACAAACCATAATTTAAGGAAAGCAGGAAACAAGGAGTATCTACCTCTGCATCAGCACCTAAAACAAGTATGACATGTGCAAATTATAATTTGCATTACAATTAAGAACTACCTAATATAACAGAAATGTTAAAGATTGCACTACTAGAAAGGTTTGAAAGCAAAGCAGACAAGAAATACAAACTGGAAAACCTGAAGTAAAGTTAATTTCAAATTCTAGGAACTACTTGTATCAGAACAAGCCATTCAGCACATTAGGAAAAATAAATAAAGGAAGGCGTGGTAGTTCACCCCATAAAATCCCAGTACTCCAGAATCTGAGGCAGGAGGGTTGAGCTGCAAGCCAGCCTGTTACTTCAGAGTCTGAGGCTAACTCAGGCTACATAAGGTTGTGCCATCTCCCCAGACCCAAATAAAAAATAAAAATCAGCTATAAAATTATATAATTAAAATGGTAGGCCTTCTGGATAGCAACGGAAGGTATATTGAAACATTAGAAATTCATAGTGTCATAAAGACATCACAAAAACAATTCACAAAACTCTCAGGTATACTAAGTGGGGGATTTCACCCTTTAAACAGGTTAGATCCCGCAGTGTGTTAATTCTTCCCTAGAAGAGAACCCTTCCTTGTACAGAACACACACTTTCTATTATCATTTCTGACTGTCCGAAGTTGTAAGGAGACCGTATGAAATCTAATTAGCTCTCTTTCAATCTTGACAATGAGAACTACATACTTACTCAAGAAACCCACCTTATCGTCTCAAAAGCTTAAGACTGCTTTGTAATATTCTTTTTATATGTTCCAACTTTGCTTCACTGAACTAACAATGCCTTGCTAAAAAGTTGGAGACAAGGAGAATACATTGAATAAAAACTACTTTACTTTAAAATAAGTACCTATTTTAGAACAGATTTTTTTTTCAGACTTAACAAATGTTTTCTTCACCCTGTACTGATTAACAAGCACATTTCAGATACTACGTAACATGCCAAGTTCAAGCACACTTATAACTTATGAAACTTCAAATTTTAAAAGTCAAGTTTAGACAAGTAGATAAGAATATTGGAGTTTAGTTCATTAAGAGAAAATACTTCTAAAAAGATCTACAGGGCCTAGTTTTGATGTGTAACATGCTTATGAAAGCTCAGCAGTTAAGAGTAATGTAAAACTAGCAGATGGTTATGTTCATGCTTTTGTTCAATAGCCTTAAATTATAAATTATATAATACAAAATGTCTAATGCACAAAATATGGTAAGTCTAACATGAAATAAGATTATCTACCACCCTAATTATTTACACAAGTCATTTCAAGTGTCACTTTAGATATCATTCTGCTAAATTGTATAGCCAATGTCAATTCATTTACAGGAAAACATTTACCCACTCACTAATAGTCTAATAAAAATAAACACTGACACTTCCTAATATCTAAATCCCCTCCCTTAATTTAGATAGTTTTGTAAACAAATTCCAGAAGTCATACACCACACCTAAGCTCCAAACCTCAGAACTCACTGAGGGAACTTATTTGGTTGTTTTCTGTTTAAATTCTGTCTTCATCTGTCAAAGACACATGAGGAACATAGCAATCGACCTCAGAGATGTTCTCTCATGCCATCCCTCCACATACTCATAGCCTGACACCCACACAAGAGAACAAGTTCTTCTTCTGGTCTAAAGTGCCAAGAGCACTTTTATATGTGAATTACCTTTTATAAAACAAGAATCTTTCAGAAACATAATATAGAAAAAATATTGACAATTCAGCAAATTTTAAAAAGTACAGCTGAAATTTCATTACTTGCAGAAAACATCCCAGTTTTATCCACAATTGATATTGATAATAGAAGACAAAAAAATTATATTTGAGCCTGGAAAGATGGCTCAGCAGTTTAAGAACATTGGCTGCTCTTCTAGAGGACCAGAGTTTTATTCCCAGTACACACGTAGCCACTCACAACCCTCTGTAACTCCAGTTCCTGGTATCTGACATCTTCTGGCCTAGGTCAAGTGTGCATGTGCTGCATATACACATGCAAGCAAAACTCATGCACATAAAAATAAACAAGTTTACATCTCAAAAAAGTCAGAAGCCATCTTGAGATTATTTCATATAAAATATAATTAGTTACTAGCTGGAAGAGGGAAAGTCATTGTCCTGAGTCACATAAGGAACAGCTATTGATTGATTGATTGATTGCAGGGCTAGGAAAATCAACCCCAGGGAGGGCATTGTACATGTTATGTAAACACTCTACCACTGAGCTATATCCTCAGCCCAATTAGATACTATGCTAAATGAATTTCTACAAGCACATCAAAAATAATAAATTTCCTGTTCCTATTTAAACATAAAGTGCTTCAAATATATGGCTGGTTTGAAGTTCACATGCTGACTTACGATCTATACTTGCTACAATTACCAAAAACAGTTCTGATCTAATTTATGATTATGACATCTTAAGAAAACAAACTAAAATGTAATCCAGGTTCAAAATACTAATGTATCTCTTTATACCATTTTTCAATGCACACTAACTTCTGAATAATGAAAGAAAAACATTGAGAATATGGTAAACGAAATGCCAAATGTGACAAAGTTTCTTCAGAAACTGAATAAGCATCTGGGAAGAAATGTACTTGATTAGAGTGAGGTCAAGACTAACTCCAAACTGAGATTTCCAGAGTGTGATTTCATGTTGCCTTTATGTTACATTTAATCGTTTGAAAGGTAAAAACCTTAGACAAAACCCTTTATTTTTGTCTTTTATATTTTGCAAACGCATACTCAAACTAAAATAAAAATACTTTGTGTCTTAGTAAATGTTTAAGTATTCAGCCTAAGCTCCATTGTGGTGAATGATTTAAGTATTTAGGTAGTTTATCTTTAACTCTCATATGAAAGATAAAAACATTTGAAGAATTCAAATATAGCTGCAATTTAATTTGTTAGAATTTCTGGATATTAAAAATTGTGAATAGCTAAACCTCTAAGTTTCTTCAAATACATAGCAAAGAACAGTTACAAAGGCCATGCCAAGGAGGGGTGACTGAAGGAATGAGTGTACTAATAAATGCAGGTCAAACATCTTTATCAGTGCTGACTACTTAAACACAAAAACACTTGCTTGCACAAGTCTACCCTTCGATTCTGAAAAACAGCGAAGTTTTTGATTCGGCAATCCTTCCGGGTAGATGCTAGAACTTCGGACATCTACAAAGAGTGCAGGAGATTACACAGGTGTAAACCCGCAGACTAATCATCCTGCTGGAGACCAACACACCACACAGTCCACATCTGCAAGCTAATTTTTACTTCCCCAGAGTCCTCCAAAATATCTGAGGGGCTAGGTCGCAGAACAGGGTTTCCTCTTTTATTTTCACCACCCACATAACGATACAAACCAATGGGAAGCAAAGCGAATCTCCCAAGTGTAAAGGTGAGATGAGATGAAAAACACACCCCAAAAGCATCTTCTTTCCGATTCCCAAATAGACAAGCATCCCACCTGTTTGTAAACCTCTACTTGCACAGTTAACACAAACCTCTGTTGAGAGGGATGGGGAGAGAGGGGAGAAGGGGGAGGCGGGCGAATTACTGCTTTGGAGTCCTTATTCTTCTACCTAGGCATGGGGGAGGGGATGGTACAAAACAATGGATACCGAGGGGCTAGGGGGAAAATCGTTTTGCCCTGCAGCCTCCTGCGTTCCGAGCTTGGGGCGGGGAGTTACACTACTTTTCCTCTAGCCCTCAACGCCGACACGGAGATTGCCATCGGGCATGTTCAGCAGGGCGGTCTCGGCGGCCACAACTCCTTTCACCCCGCAACACACCCAACGCCGATCCACCACTCTTCCCGCAGGATCTGTGGGGAGAAGACCGCCCAGCGCCGAGGACTTTAGGGAGGAGGCGCAGAGACCCCACCCCACAGCCCCACAGCCCCACGACCGCGCCCGCCCGGCGCCAAGCGTCCCCGCGACCCGGGCAGCCCCGCAGTCCCGGCCGGGAGGCGCCGAGAGCCGGGAGCAGCCGGAGCGCGACTGACCGGCCGCCCCGGGCCCGCGCCCGCGCCCGCGCCCGCGCCCCGGCGCTGTCCCAGCCGCCCGCTCCGCAGTAGGCCCGGCCCGGCGCTGTCAGGGGCGGCCGGCTACTCCCCGTGCCCCGCCCGCTCGCCCGCCCCGAGCGGGCAGCGGCTCCGAGGTCCCGGCGCCCCGGGTTGTGGCACCCCGGAAAGCGGCCGCGGCGCCTCCCAGGGCCCCGACCCCTCAGGCCTCGCCCCGGCCCCGGCGGCTCGCGCCTGTCAGGACGTGCGGGCCTCCCCTTACCGATGGCCGGCCGGGCCCCCCGACAGGCAGGAAGGCAAAGAACTGGTCCACCGGCGCCCCTGTGCCGCTCCCGCCCCAGGCTGCCGTCCGGAGCCCCGACTCCACCATCCCCGCTCACCTCCTTCCTCCTCCTCGTCCTCCGCTCCCCGAGCGACGCTCCCCTGCCACCGCCCCCCCGCCCCTCCCCCACTCGCCCCGCCCCTCCACACACTCTGGCTCCAATCGCCCCGCCCGGCCCTCATGAGTGAGCCTGGGCATTCGCTAGGGAGGAGGGATGGGCGGAGCCAGAGCAAACGCAGACACCCAATCAGAGCGAAACATTGGTGCCAGCTTCCCTGTCCCCGCCCTTTTCCTTTCCTCCGCGGCAGTGCGCGGTCTCCCGCCCACTGGGCGCCGCTGGCTAGCTCCGCCACAGAGAAAGCCTCCAGCGGGGTAGAGAAACAACTCCCAGTCGGAAGTTACGGTTGAAGCCCAGGCAGCCATAATTGATAATGGCAGGAGGCGTTTCCTGTCACCCGTTTGACGTATACTTTTCCTGCCTTCGGTCCCCGTTACCCCAGGCAACAGCAGAGCTGTCTGGAAAGGGAAGCACCTGTAAGTATACTTACGGAAGATATGCACAGACAGTCCACATTGGGCATGTTAATTCGCGCTCAGGATCCGCAGGTTTGGTTTTCAGGCTCTTCACTGAGCTCCCTGATCACTTACCTAGAACTACAGTTTAGAGCTTCAAAACTCCCTCGCGCCGGAAGTTGCGCTTGGCACTTCCTCGTAGGGTCATGGCCAGGAGGTGGGAGTAGTCGTCCCAGCCTGCGCCCCAGGGGGTGCCTCCTCTCCCAGAGTTGAAGAGTGAGGTAAGTGCCTCCGAAGCCCTACAGCGGGGCCGGCCAGGCCGGATGAACCGCAGGGAGGGAGCTCGGAGAAGACTAGTAGCTAAGGCCCAGGGCCGCTTCCGCTGGCAGAGGGTTTCCTTTCCGGATGGTGGGGCGGTGGCCAGCCTTCCCTCCGCCCCTCTGAGGTTCCCTGTAGGGCGAGGCTGCTAGATCCTGCGCCCGTCCGGGCCAGAGGGCCGGCAGACCCGAGGTCTGCACAGTGAGGCACGCGACACGCCTCCACCAGTTCCTATCGAGTACAGTACTTTTACTCCCTGGCCTTTAGAAACTCTAAATTTCGGGAACCAAAAGGAACCAGTTTCCACCCCAGCTATCAAAGAAAAAGATGACTTCCCTGAGCCAACCCGCAAAGTTAAATCTTCCCTTTCATCTTCTGATTTTTCTTCCCTTTCTGGCCTGCCTCTCCCTTCTGGGCTCTTTGTAAGCTTTGACTAGAGTTCTGGGCTAAAGTATATTGTAGTAGTTAGTCCTGGTTGTCTACGATGGTGAATGTCCTTTAAAAAAACACTTATGTGTCTTCAAGACATTGTCTCATGCAGTTCCTTCTGGGAACATTTTGAGTCAAGAAGTCAGACGTTCTGATAACTATAGGTCGGATTCCTAGAGCTTCAAGAAAAAGATAACAATTGTCGGGTAAATTAAAATATGCATATACTTAGCCAATCAAAAATCAAATCTACCTTCTCTACCAGCAAACAATGAAGTAATCTCGTTTCTCCTGGGGTTAATTATGGTAGTCTGTTGTCACCTTTTGTGATGTGTTCATTATTCTGTTAACCTTGAAGATGTATTTCCAAAGTCTCTCCGACAGAAAGGGATTTCCTCTGACTTTATGCAGGATTTCTTACACATCTTGTAATAGTCACTATTTCATGTATTGGCTGCTTAAGTGGTTTTTACTTCATGACTGCATATGCTTGAACAAAATGATTTGCGTGGGATTCGCCTGCCCAGCACATCCTAGGGTTTTAATAAAAGGTTACATTATTAGCAAAGCCCTGGGCGGTCAAGACCCTTCAGTGGCAGAAACTGAGCATAGTCCCTGGTACTCAGTGCTTCCTAGGTCTACCCTCTGAAGTTTTTACAACATAATTCTCCTTCCAACTGGTTGTGTGTGTGTGTGTGTGTGTGTGTGAGAGAGAGAGAGAGAGAGAGAGAGAGAGAGAGAGAGAGAGAGAGAGAGA
>JADRCH010000089.1:7133119-7164233 GCA_019843965.1 Rhynchomys soricoides
GGTCAGGGTCACAGTGGCTCTATATGTTACTGCAGGTCAGGGTCACATATGTTTAACAGCTGAGCTGAGAAGGGAAGGAGAGCAGTGGGTTAGCAAGGACCAGGGAATGGGAGAGCACGTGGTTAGCAAATCCTGCCAGATACAGCTAAAATGTGGATTTTATGTCAAATCTGCAGGTTTTCAAAATTGGTTCAAATACTTTTTAAATGTCCAGCACACCAGAAGAAGAAAATTAGACTAGTCTGGGACTGTAGGGTAGCTTTATGATGCCTGTATTTCTTACATAAAAACACTAGGACTTTGTTTAAAGACAATCAAAATGCTTTAAAGTACTATTACTTCTCTTGGTAAGGATCAAGTCACTTGTCATCTCTACCAAAAATTCAAGATATGTTTTTCACATACAAAAACTCCTGATCCCTTGATTACAGTCTGCATAGGTTTCTACTCTTTGCTGATCACTTAAAACCTTCAACATGATTTCAACCTTGAGTTATATATACTGTGGTGTACATTTGCTTTATCATACAGTCAAAAACACTCATGGATTCAACGGTGCATGCTGCTTTAAATTTAAATAAGTTTATAAAAAGGGTTAAATCATGTTTAAACATGTCATGCCATCTTACAGGACATGGTGTCAATAAAGATTGGACACTTTTGGACTTAGAAAATCCCTTAATGGCAGTGTAGAGCAAGTCCATCATGACGTGAAACTTTGACTTAGGACAGTAAGCCATACCAGATCTCCAGACATTTTTTATATCTACTCTTTACTTGACACTTACAGCTTTGGATAAATGATATCAATGAGGAAATCAAGCTGCAGATTGGTTAAAAGATGTTTCCAGGGTCACACAGTTAAGTAACCCATCAGTATAACTTGAGAATACCATTTAAAGTATATACATGAAACAGAGCAAAACCAGCTAGCTAATTTGCCCAAGATACAAGTCTGTGTCCCACTTTAAATTATAAATGTAAATAGATTACTAGACGAAAAATTCCAGCTCAAGCTCGTTTTACTCAAATCATATTTAGCCTTTGTTGTCTTCACCTTGTTTAAAACATGTGGATCCCTAAACTACTGTGAAGCATTCCATTGCAGCCTTAAAAGATGTGGCTTAGGATATGCTGATGGGTATATTTAGTACAGGGGGAGAGAAGGGATGGTGAAGACCAGATAACAAGTTAGGAGTACTGGGCACAGAATAACAAGAAAAGACATTTACCTAACACAGTCAAACACTCCTGTGAGCTAGAACAGTTTTAAAAACAGATCCAAGCCCTGTCTTGTTTCTGACCCATATGCATGTAGCTGGAGTTAGGTTTTAGTGGCAGTCCCCTTTCTACCACTTTTAACCACAGCTTGCATTTTCAAGATAGTAGACAAAGATATGAACTAAAGCTTTATAGCCCTGTTTATCCATTTAATATATTACATATCTACTTAAAATGTGACAGCCCCCATGGCACATTCTCTTAAAATATAATACTAAGGGCTGAGGTCGCAAGTAGAGCACTTGCTTAACATAACAAGACCCTGAGTTGATTACCAGCACTGAAAATATACCTGTAAGTAAAACCCATGGCCAAAAATCAGCTTGCCATCCTATTTTGTTTTCAAGGTGGTATCAATTATGACAACTAGAATTCTTAACTTACAAGTTAAGAAAGAACAGTATGTGCTACTTATATCATCTGTGACAGTTGGCTAATAAGATTTTTTAAAAAAGGTATTCTTTAGTTTGTATTCCACCCTTTTTAAACATGTACACATTCCTGAGGCTTCCTTGATTCATTGTTCGCCTACTTTCTAACAGCAGGCAGTGACATCAGAGCTGCCCGTCCCAATCGATTGTCAAGAGTGTATTACTTCAGCCTTCATTCGTTTCTACTCATCGAAAGTTCTTCTCTTGTCTCTCTGACATATGGAATGTTTATGTTTTCTGGAGGGCCTCCCAGCTATTTGCCCAGGTGTAACACAGAGCCGAAAAGAGGGCCAGGTGGCAGAGTGTGGTGGGTCAGGGTCCAAGTCCTTTCTCTTCACTTAATAACGACGTAAGCTTAGACACGGTTACTTTTTTCTAGCTTTGTACATTTTTATGTATATATATATATATACACACACACAAATATATATAATATTTATATAATATTTATAATATTTATATAATAAATATTTATATATAATATTTATATATATAAAATTATATATATCTATATGTGTATATATCTATCTATATCTATCTATAGATATAGATAGATAGATATATAATTTTTTTCCAGTTTTTTGGCTACACCCAAAGTAATTCAATTCTAAAATTGCATTTTGAAATGTTTACACACACAGTTCAAATGTCTTAGTTAATACACACAACTTTCCACTGAACACTGATATTTTGTATTTTGAAGCTAAGGTAGGTAGGGGGAGATAGATAGATAGACAGACAGACAGACAGATATCTGGGGAAGGGCATGTTTTTCTAAGACAGTGTTTCCCTGTGTTCCTGGCAGACCTGAAATTTACTCTGTAGACCAGGTTGGCCTGGTCTACAAACTCAGAGACCTGCCTGCCTCTGCCTTCTCAGTGCTGGGACTAAAAGCCTGCTCCACCAGCCCAGCTAGATACATTTAAACTAATCTGCATTGAAGATCACTCCTATGGCTCTAGATAAAGTAGTGGGCGTCTATAGGCATAGTGATGTGAAGAGGACTGGTCTCAGAAGCCAAGTGGGTTCTGGTCATGGTGATGGTGGATGCGACAATGGATGAGTAATTCTGAATTGTTTCTCTGCACTGGTTGGTCTGTTTTTATCCATTAGACTTTTTTCCTGCGAACCTAGTTGTGTGGCATCATTACAGTGGTACAGTACAGTAAGAATTGCTTATCCTCAGTGAGCTCTTATGTGCTAGAGATTGATGTAATCTGAATTCTTTATTTTCCATGCATTGCTATGGCATATGTGCACCTACACACATACAGAATAAGCAAAATGCTGCTTTAAAAGAAAACAAGATGCCTCTTTTAACTGCCGTGTGTACTTGTCTTTTAGCACTGATCCCACCACCCACCATTTCCGCATCCTTGAGTAATTCAATGTGCCTCTATCATTCATTCCGACGTGCAACTGACTCTCTGTACCTCAGTCACTGTTTTCCTCCAATTGGACTTAATGAGCCTAATCCTCAGTTGTGGTGTCTTAAGTCAGTATTCTATTGCTGTGAAGAGACACCATGTCCAAAGCAACTCTTATAAAAGAAAGCATTTAATTGAGGACTTTGTTAATTTCAGAGGTTTTAGTCCATTATCATCATGGTAGAAAGCATGGCAGCATCCAGGCAGACATGGTGCTGAAGTAGCTGAGAACTACATTGGTATCTGCTGGCCAAGAGATTCTGGTCCTGACATGGGCTTCTGAAACATCAAAGCCCACCCCACAGTGACACACTTCCTCCAAAAAGGCCACCTCTCCTAATCCCTTCAAATAGTGCCATTCCCTGGTAACAAAGTATTCAAAGCTATGACACAATGAGGCCAGTCTCATTCAAACCACTACACATAGTCTTTACTATTCCTTCCAAATTTTAATTAACACCTGCAAAATCCAATTATTTTAACAATTTTTAGTCATCTTTGATCATTTTCTTATCACTCAAAGGGAGCGCTGTATAGAATGGTAAAATATTTGAATCTCACTAAGGCAAGACAATAATCCATCTTGGATGGACCTTTATTAATTATTCAGAAAAATGTGATTTTAAAGTAGTATTATTTGTAGGTAATGATGTTGTGTCTTATTACACATGCATCTAATATGTTACAACAGATGCTGTACCATATAAGCATTTTGAAACAAGTCCAAATTCAAAGAAGTTTGGCAAATAATACATTTTAGATTCTCCTGTTGCAGATTCAATACATACTTTAGTATATTGGAGTTGTAAGAAAGTCTTAATGTTAAAAAGGAAAACCTAACTTCTTTCCTTCCCAGGCTATCTCAAATTTTAGAAACTATAAAATTCTCTCAGGTAGTCTATTAATATGTGTAAAGACAGCATAATGTAATGTATTGTACAGCTCAGAAGTATGTATGCCAGGGTACGCATGCTTCAAGGCACCTAGAGACAGTCAGGGCAGGATGAAGACAGCAAGGCTAGGAATAAGGAGCGTGCACACCATTAACTCCCACGCTCAGTCTCTGATGCTGGGTGCCCCGAGAAAAATGTGTCTTCAGTCTCATTTCACGTACCCTCCCTTCACAACCACCTAGCCAAAAAAAGGGACAGTTTCTATCAGTGTAGAGTTTTACTATGACTAAATGCTTTGAGGAGCAAAAGTCTCTTAGGTGCAGAGACAATAAGTAAGTAAAGCTCTTAATAAGACTGAGGACTTGGGAGTATTGGAAGAGGCTGGGCTTTTACAAGACTGCTGGGTGCTCAGTGTCCAGAACTGCTGAAGGATACACAAGTGCACCAGCAGTGCAGCTCAGTGGTAGAAACCTTGCCCAACATGCATAATGGTAAAATCTTAATTTACTAGTTAGTTGTTCATTAAAACTACTTTTTAATGGGGCCGGAGAAATAACTCAGTGGCTAAGAGCACTGGTTGCTCGTCCAGAGGACCTGGGTTCAATTCCCAGCACCCACATGGCAGGTCACAACTGTCTGCAATTCCAATCCAGGAAATCTGGCAACTTCACACACATGCAAGCAAAGCACCAATACACATAAAAATAAATCTGTTTTAAAAACTACTTTTAAATATATAATGTTCAAAACTTGAACAAAAAATTTTCCATTCTGTTCTGAGTACTTATGCATGTATAAATGAAAAACCAGACTCTGGCAATCTAAATAAATTCTCAGCCATGCATACATGAACTTACTGAGAAAGGTCTCCTTAGTAACAGATGAATGGTGTATATGTTAAAGTTATAACTTAAATTTATAAATGTTTGTAGCCAGATAATGTGATAGTATGATCAAATATCAAGCATGAAAATGTTAGATTAAAATTGAGACAGAAATAAAGAGGTCTAGGTATGAATAATATAAAATTTGTAAGAAAGAACTTCATTTTTATTAAAAAATGTTAGCTACCAATTGCTATGTTTACATTGAATACTTTCATGTTCAAGGGTGTGGAAATCATCCCCTTTGTAACTATTAAAAATTATGTCAATTTTAAAATGTATAAAGTGATGAATCTAGTTTCTCCAAAATACGAAGACTCTGCAGGTAAGAGTTTAAAGACAGCATACATCCAAAGAGTTAGGAAGAACACTTTAGTGATCTTCTCTTTCTACTCCAAGGACTTCCAACTTGACCACATACAGGATTGATTTTTAAGGCTATCTTTCTTAGACAAGTCCTTCAACACTCCAAAAATAGTAAAATATCTTATGACAAAGGTTGTGTCCTCTTCTGAATTCTTTTCCATTCATCTAGACCATCCAGTACTATGGTAGTTTCCATACCTTCTCAGGGTTTTGAACTGTACTACCCAATCACAACTACATTCTCTGAAGTATATTACAAACTTTAAAAAAAAAATTTTAAAGAGCTGCAAACAGTAGTCTAGTGACATTGCATTTATTTGAGTATTAAAGATTTGGGTTGCAGCACAGTAAGTTTATTTCTGCATTTTAATATTTCTTTCTTAATAACCCATCACAATCTGGATCATTGTTTTTCATGTAAGAAAATATTCTAGTCAGTGCATAACCTATACTTTAACTCTTGGCCAACTCGTGAATCAGTGGACTCAATATTGCTGAACATTTTCTAGTCAGTGTCATTTTTAATGCAGTGCTGAATGGGCATCCCTATTCTCAAGCATTCTGCTGCATTTTATTGACTAGAATGTGTGCATTTAGTAGATACAGCAAAGTAGCTCTATTTAAAAAGTTGAACAGGCTGCTCATCCCCTAAGCCTTCTCACTGTAGAAATCCACAGGCTTTTGACTTGTCTACAATTCCAAGACATAGCACACATATCCACACACTAGAGGCTTTGCTTAAGGGCCACCCTGAGGGGACGGACCGTCATGATTTTCACACAGCTGGATTACCCTCTTCCAGCATTTCTCAGTTTAAGCTTTTCTCTGCAGTACTTAACTACTTTCTGTTGTTTCTCTTCCCTTATCCCTGGCTTTGGAATCCAAAAGGCAACAGATTTTTATTTGTTTACTGATGAACATTCGTCTGGCACATGGTAGGCCCTCATTTACTGAATGGTCATGCAGTTTTTCTACACATTTCAGTAATAGTTGTGATGTTTCTCTTCTGAGTCATCTATCTGTCTCTGGTTTTGTACATACCTCACCTACATTGATAATATATTTAGAAATAGCCGTAACTCCGTAGAAAACACTACACCCTAAAAACACTTTGTTTGGCTAATAGCAGTCTGCTAGGAGGAAAAAAAAAAAAGAATGCTCCTTCCTATTCTAGACTTCCAGGACAGTTAATTATGAAAACTGTGGATTCTGGCCAGTGCTGGCCATCAGATCTCCACCTTGCTTATTTTAGCCCTTCCCTTCCTGTTTCTCTCTTGTCAAGGCCTAAGGAGTCTAGAACAAGAATCAGTCCTACTAAAGTAGAAACTGCCTAAGCAAATGAGGGCACTGATCTTACCCACACCAGACCCAACCCATTCTCTGCCAGTCCTTTGGCCCCACACCCTTTCCACTCACAATGGTTCAAACAGAGAAATGAACATCAAATTTTACTGTTTTCCTTGGGCTGTATTTCAGATGTGTAAGAGGTACAAACTAAAGGAAAACAACGGGTAGTGATTTAATTACACAAAGCTAGAGTTGCTCATTCTATAAACAGCTACACCTTAACCTGTTGATAGGTAGCATCTTGGTGATCCGTATGAAAATAGTTACTATGCTTTACCTTTCTCCGTTTGGAGTTTTTGTTTGTTTGTTTGTTCCGAGACAGGGTTTCTCTGTACAGCCCTGGCTGTCCTGGAACTCACTGTGTAGACCAGGCTGGCCTCGAACTCAGATATCCACCTGTCTCTGCCTCCCAAGTGCTGGGATTAAAGGCATGCGCCACCACTGCCCTTTCTCAAAATCACTAATATCCCATGCTTCTCAGTGGCATGGCAGATCTGTATCTGATGCAGGCACAGTATTTTTTTTTTTTTCCAAGACAGGGTTTTTCTGTTGTAGCTCTGGCAGTTCTGGCACTTACTCTTAAGACCAAGCTGGCCTCAAACTCAGAGATCCACCTGCGTCTGCTTCCCACGTGCTGGAATCAAAGGAGTGTATCACTACTGCCATTGCCCAGCTTAGGCACAGTGTTTACATTGTAATACTTTTAGTGGAAAGGTTAGGGGGTTCGGTGGTTATTCAGTATAATTGGTGCTATGCAGTGCTATCAGCCTTCAACCCAACCTGGAAGAAAAAGGCTGTGGTTATTTGGAACCAGGTATAAATTACAAGGAAGAACTGTCACAGGAGCTGTGCATTCTAAAGAAATTGCAAGGTAGACTTACCTCATACTCAATCTATGAAGAGTTGCTTTCCTGGCCTATTCCTTACATCATCATCTCTCCTTACAGAGCAGAGAGACCAGGAATAAAGTCTGAAAATAAGTCCTGCAAAGCAGATAGAGGTTTCTTAGGAACCTAGACATCCCAGAGTCATTTGAATGAGAAGACAACCAACTTGAAGGAATGTCAAAGTAGTGGAACAAGAATGACAAAAAACAGAAGCAGCTTCACTTGGCTGTAATTAATTTGCAGTGGGTGGGAAAGGCAGGCACCAAGCCAGCATCACCACTTTATAAATAATAAGTCTTGGTGGCAACGTTGTGAAAGACTATAGTAAGGTTGCATCAGTGTGGTCAAACATCACTAAATGGGTGGCACTGTCTGGAAAAGTGTATTTAGGAAGACATCACTCTACAACTTGATCCACAGTCTTAGAGCATACAGCATAGCAGTAATCTGAGAACTAACACTTGGAGCAGTGGTTACTTTATGCAAGTAGCATGTTCTTAGACAGCCCTACCAATACTAATGAGATAGCCTATTCTTTTATCATCTACCATCTCAGTAGGACTACTACTAGGAGCATACTTTTATATCGATATTCTGTAGCTTTTTGGCCCAGTGTGTTGCTTCCTTACTAATCTGTAAGGAAGTACATCCAGGCTGTGCATCCAGGAAGTAAGCATTATGGTATTTCCTGCTCTATAGCAAAGGAATTGAAAAGTAGAAATAAGCTGTTTAAGAAGAAAGCAGGAGCTGCTCTTCTCAACACCCATAAGGCAGCTCACAACCATCTGTAGCTCCAGCTCCAGAGGGTCTGACACCTTCACACAGATACAACATGCAGACAAACCACTAATGACCATAAAATAATTTCAAAACATATTCCTGAAAAACAATGTTAGGAATTGCTTGCCAGTTACCTGTTTCTTTCTACCTCCCTTTTCAGATGGTAATTATGTTGGTCAGGAGAAACAATCTGTTAACCAAGATAAGATGGCTTATATATAAAATGTCTTTTCTCAACTGATTAAAAAAAGAAAAAACTTCCTAGGATGGGAAGTTAGAATGTTTGATATCCCAATTACTACTGAATAAAAATTGACAAGATCTATATACACATACAACTTGATTTTCAAGGAAGAGGATCACAGAAAACTAATGAGGAAATTCATGCAGATAACGTAGTTCACTTTCTGTAGGAATTGTGGTTTCAGTTATGGTCTCCGGTAGTATTCTTTGAGAATTTTAATGCTGGTAACTGATTTCTCATTGAAGGAGCAAAAGCACTGTATCCAGCAGTTTACAGATGGCAGAAGTGAAGTCGATGTTCCGAGAAGTCCTTCCAAAACAAGGTATATCTAACAAGCATTTGGGTCCTAGGCTACTAGAGATTTACAAGGGGATGGACTGTGTGACCCAGCTGATCACTAAGTATCTGCAGCTATGCTGGTGTCTGCCTCATTTATTGTGCTCTCCCACCCACGCTATTCATGAGGAAGCTGTACAACATTCTAACTTTTCTCAATAAAGGGGGATCTAAAAATTAAGTGCTGTTTCTTATAACTAGAAACCCTATACTCAATGCAGGGTACAATGTGAAATTGTCAAGTGGAATTAATTTAAAGGAAGATTCAAAGTTGGGGAAAGTAACCTAAGTCAAACTTAGTAAGTTAACCAAGGTAAACCATTTATACATCAAGCATTCATGTTAAATATTGCACCTTTCTGTATTTTTATGTTTACTTCCAAGTAAACGTTTGGCCCAAACAGCTATGTGATATGGCAACAGAGGAGTCTAGCATTCAAGTCCAGTTTCTATTGCCTTACCCTGGGGTGTAGAGCAGTGTAGCTTGTGGAGTACTACTTTGTCAGTCTAGGAGCAGAAATGTTTTCACAGACACTAAGATTTTAGACTTACATTCTAGTTGCAAATCTAAATCGCCAGGTATCTTCCTCAAATTAATTAATTTCTTATTTCTTATTAATAGGGCAGTTGTCTGTGGAAGATGTAACCACAATGGTGCTGTGTAAACCCAAGCTTTTACCCTTAAAATCTCTGACCCTGGAAAAACTGGAGAAAATGCAGCAAGCAGCACAGGATACAGTCCGCCAACAAGAAACGGCAGAAAAAGACAACCGGCAAATAACCCAGTAACCACTACCACTTTAGGGGACGCCCCATTTTCACCCCTGTTGAGTAACTAGAAACTATTCTGCATCTGTAGGCTAGAAATACTTAAACTGAACATTCAAATTTTTAAAACACAAAATGTGGGTGTTTAAACATTGGTTTGTGTTAAAAGGAAAACTCTGAACCAAGTTTTATAGAACTTTCAAAGTTTTTAAATGATAAGTTTCTCACCTTATTCACCATACCTATTGTTATGAATGTAAGAAATTAAATGCATCTTTTATGGATGAAGGATGTTAGAAACCTGAATCTGAAAATAAACTCTAATGTGAATATATTGTTGGGCTTGTACATTACCCAAAAATAAACATAATCAATTGTGTGCCACGTCATTGTTTACTGCTGTGTAGCCTGGCCAATGACAACTAACTGGTCTATAAATAAAAAGCTCAGAGAACTAAGCTCACGATTACACTAATTTTAAGAATTAGAGAATTACATACTCAAGTACCAAATACAAAAACCTGAAAATGCTAATTATAGCAAAAAATGAAAGTAATAGGACCTAAAAGAGCCATGAAGTTTTTGAACACTAGAGGGCTGTCTTTCTAAATGATGGTACCTAACCCTGTAACCTAGAACTGTTTTGAAAATTATAAATGGAATGGTTTTGCTGCAGTCACCAGACACCTTCAGTTACCACAGATCTTGAAACCTTGCTAAGTAATGAGGCTTTATAAAAGAGGCTAGTAATGTGATCCCTGTAAGGTGACTTATTATTGGTAGTTATATATTAGTTATTTAGATCAATGTGAAGCTTCAAGTACTTGGAGAATGCTTCTTTAAAACATGTTAACAGAATATAAGGGTAAGATCTGTTTATATATTAGACAAATCTCACTCTAAACTCTAGTTACACTAATGAACAGAAGAAAAAGTATACAGGTATTTCCCTAGTATAACCTTAAAAGGCCTTGAACTATTACATTTTTTTTTAAATTTTGATTTATATGTCTATGTGTATGCCACCTGTGTGCAGGTGTCCATGGAAGCACAAGAAGACATCTGATCCCCTAGACCTTTATTCTCAGCACTCAAGAAATCCAGACAGAAAGACTACCATGAGTCTGAGGACAGCCTGAAATACCTAAAGAATTATCAGGCCTACCAGAGCTATAGAGCGAGGTTCTGTCTCAAGAAACATTGACATATTTTTGTTTGTTTTGTACTGTTGGGATTGAACACAAGGCCTAGTAAGGTTTAGACAGGAAACCTAAAAGACGTTTCAAAAGACAAAATAAATGCACTCCTACTAAAGAATCAACAGTGTTTCACATGTTTTATTTTGTTGTACATTCTTGTAGAACGGGTTCGTTTTTCCAGTTTTGTAGAAAAATAGATGTTCCAGCCACCATTTACTTAACTGTCTAATATTTAAGACCAATCAATATGTTCCCTGGAAAGATGAAAAAGTCTCATGACTAACTCATTTCTTAAAAATCTTTAAAACAAAAATCTGTGTGTATGCGTGTGTGTATGTTTGTGTGTGTGTGTGTGTATGTGTGTGTGTGTATGTGTGTGTGTGTATGTGTGTGTGTGTTTTTACTTTCAAAGCTCAGCATTTCCACAGCAGCAGCCAACCGGGGTTTAGTGGCTTCACTTCACCCCTAACTAAAGCTTTGTATAAACCAGTGATTTTACTACAAAAAACACTGTCCTTGAAAGAAAGGAGTGGCAGTCATACATGAATGCAAAACTTGGAATGATTAGGTCATAAACATGGCACTTAGAAAAGTAGCTTATCAGAACATCCCACACTTAGGTGGTTACTCTTCTGTCCCTCCTTTAATTTCCCCTCAAAGGAAAAGAAAAGAAAAAAAAAAAAAAAAGAAAATACTTCCTTCAAAAATTCCCATTAAATGTAAGTTTATAAAATTTCAGAAATGCCTTGTACCCAAAACAAATTTAAAAAAAAAAAAAAGAAAGAAAAACAATAACAAAAACTAAAAAAAGAAAACCTGTGCTGACAACTCTTACAATTGAGATCTGTTCTTGGTAACACCTAAGACTGACTGTTAAGAGTTGCTGTGGCTCAGTAGCTCTCAGGTTTAAGACGACCTCCATCTCCTTCACTTACAAAACGCTTTCTTCCCCTGTAATGAAAAGAACAAAAACAAAAGCACTTAAAAATCTGACTCATTGAAAAATAATAAAACCTTGACTTTTCAGAGGGTTTTTCTGTTTAAGGCCAATGTGTCTGAATTCTTTGAAAAAAAAAATTTTTTTACATACTAGACACACTAGATGTTTTATAAAATAACAAGCATGATAACAAACATGTATGACTAGCTTAGATAAATGCATAATTACTAATGAACTTTCCTCATCTACTTGGAGTTACTAATCAAATGAAATATTTAAAATAGAAAATGAAGACATTTTACTTAGACTTTAATATCTATTTCTACCTTATTTGAACGCAGGTGAGCCAAACAAACTTTAAATAGCAATGAGAATTAGGAAAGATGGAACTGTACAACTTATCAAAATATCCACGTTTGGCCACAAGATGGTTCAGAGCAGGTAAATGCTCTTGCCAACAAGACGGATGACCGATACTGGGTCCCAGATGGTCAAAGTAGAGAATGAACTCCCACAAGCTGTGTTCTGACCTCCACATATGTACCATGACATGAGTCCACAAATCCACATATAACAAACAAATTAATGTTAACAAATAATATGGCCAAATACCTGATTAATAAATAACTTCTCGGCCTTAGAAAAGTCCAAACCTTGAGTGTAAACAACCAAATAAGAATCTACTGTCTTCTAGCCTATATTCCCCATTTGGGGATTCTTGACTGTCATTTGAAAACTCAGGAAACCCTTCTCCACAACTATCCAGCAGCCTACATCAGTAAATGCAGACAGACCTGTTTCAGGATTATTCCTTGTTCTCTCCCTGCTTAGCAAGATGCACAAGCATGCAAGAACACACATAAATATACACTTGGCACAGAAAAGCAGACAGGTAAGAGGCTGAAAGTCAAAGGTTTTAGTATTACACAACTGTAAGAACTCTTCAAACAACTCTTCAGAATAAAGCCCCAATAAAGATACAGACGTTCAAACACGAGCTAAAAAAAAATAATCTTAAAAAGCAACCACAAGATACTGAGAGAAACCTGTATCCTTGAACAGAAAGGCTGGGGACTACATTAGGAGCAGGCTGAAGCAGTGAAGAACAAGACACCCTGCCAGGGTGGAGGCTTCACTGATGCTGTCTGACACAACAGCTAGCCAACAACTCCATTCCAGACATTTCTACGCTTTTTCCTCCATCATCTTCTCTTAGCATCTAAACTTTTGACAGCAAGGAAGCCTACCTAGAAGTAGCTTTTCTGAAGAGTTTTTGCAAAACAAAAATACTCAAAGCTGACATTCTTCAGACATAAAATGTAAGTTTGGCTCCAAGTAAATATTTAACTTATTACATTACAAGCTTATTGATTTTAAGGGGGAAAGAAAGCCCTTATCAATTCTTACATTACATCCTAGAAGTACAAATATATTCCCTCAAAAAAAAAAATCACTCCCACCTGTAGTTTGAAGCCACTACCGAGTACAGCAGAGTTTAGACCCTGAAGTCTAAAGAAGTCTGAATTCAAACTTGCCTATACAATGTACTAGTTGTCAGACCTTGAAAGTTCACTACAAAATCCCCAGTTTTCTCAGTTACTGGTGATAATATTGACTCTGAAATAGCATTTAGGACATCCTAGTAAACACGTATACTATAAAGTTAGCTCCCTCTGAATGGCAGTCCTGTCCACAGCTGCAAGGAGACAAGATTCGCGCTTGTTTCTCCATAAACTCTAAGCAAATGGTTCTTCATCTCCAGTCACGTCAAAAAAGACACTACTTTATCTTTCTGAGAGCCAGAATGACAAAAAGCTATCTTAGCTCCCCAAGGATCTCGCTCAATATTTTTCAGTGAGAAAGTATTACTTAAATGAAGTACCTTGATGGACAAAGATCTCGGAGTTGTTTGGAAATAATTCCAGCCTGAAAACATTCCTCCACAAATCTCTCAAGCACAGAGTATGAGTGTGGGACATCCAGATTAATATCTGGAATTTCATTGTAAATTCTCTCATAACCCTAGAACAAAATTGCATATACAATTGTTAGCCTGTATAACAGTACATGCCATGAAACAACCCACCACTATACCATAAACAGTCACAGTGCAGTCTGGCAAAACAAGTCATATTTGAACCTTGAAAATAACATATACTTGCTTCTTTAAAAATCCTCAAAAGAGCTCCAGGCAAAAATCAAACTAACTGACTATTGACTTCCCCATCTACACTTAATTGTCTTGTATAAAAATATAAGATAATTTCACCAACATTTCAAAAAGCACAATTTTAAGTAGAAAAAAATGCAATTTAAATGTTTCATCTAGATAAAAAAAAAAGTATCACATAAACTAAACAATCATTCTTTAAAAGGAAAAAAAAAACCATGAACTGTTATTTTCCAAAAATATAAAGAGCTAAAAAAACACTGTAGGCATAATATTATACATTACACATTCCCTAAAAGTTTCATTAACAATTCCTAACTCTTATTCAATCACATAATTGAGGCACACACCTTTTAAAACCTTATTTAAAATACTGTCATACATACTCTTTTCATTTGGTCTATGGTAATAGTAGAAGACCTCCACAAGGATCTTAATAAATCTAAGACCATCTTGAATGCACTTTCTCCAGTTGACTCTAAAACCATTACAATGGCCTAAAATTTAAACAGAAAAGAGTAAATGAATTTTTTGTAATCAACTTATGAGAAACTGGTCCTAAAAATGTATCCAATCCCTCCTCTAACATGTAGCGATTATATAAATTTACAAATTATTTTAATATTTTTAAGGAAAAAAAACTTTATGTTATTAAAGAAACATCAGTTACTGTGGTGTAAAAGGAAGACTTGAAAATCTTCCTTGGTGTGAGAAAGTAACCTTACCTCATATACAAGCTCGTGGTGAAAATGAGGAACTTCCAGTTCCTTAAGGCAGTGTTCAGCTTCAGATAGATCTCCAGAGAGTAAATATTCTTTAAGCAGCATATCAATCTATTAGATTTAAAAGTTGAAATGTTAGAATTCCTAATTTTTAAAAGATGT
The DNA here is from genome assembly GCA_019843965.1 of Rhynchomys soricoides. Taxonomy (NCBI): domain Eukaryota; kingdom Metazoa; phylum Chordata; class Mammalia; order Rodentia; family Muridae; genus Rhynchomys; species Rhynchomys soricoides. The sequence goes on from JADRCH010000089.1 coordinate 7,147,957, forward strand.
GTACTTGCCTAAATGATGTATTAACATTTGCACCAATGTTGAACATACGGATTTGGCAGAGTGGTGTCATAAAAGAACTTTCTCACAATTAAAAGCAAACTCTGGGCTTCAAATGGTTCAGTTATGAAGTAAACACAGCACTTGGGTATTCCAAGGAATCTCTAGTATCTCCAAGTAGGTTTTAAAACACGGATGACCTTGCTTGTGACTATAATGCTCCAATGCATCCTATTAAAAACAAAGGAATGTAGGGGCTGGAGAGTTGGCTCAGTAGTTAAGAGCATGCACTGCTCAGCAGAGAACCTGAGGTCAGTTCCCAGCATCCATTTTACATGGCTCACAACCACTGTAACTCCAACTTGTGGGATCCTGCAGTTCTGTCTTCCATGGGCACCTTAACTCAAATGCACACACCTGCACATATACATATAATTAAATCTTTAAAAAGAGCGGAGAATTTTTTAATGCCACTAGAGGGCACTAACTTAAAGTCTCATCACTTTTAGAATACCACAAAACATCAAGATGATCTTACTGCAATGGAAGCCCAAAAGTAAGAAATAATGGGCGTTACCACAAGGGCAAGAACCACCACAGTTCTTTTCTCTACACCTGAGGATTTGTAACTCAGTATCTTCAACGTTCAGTGGGGAAGGAGAGATGGTTCAGCGCTGAAAAGCACACTGGTTGCTCTTCTAAAGGACCAGAGCTCAATTCCCAGCACCCACATGGTGGTTGACTATCAATTAAGATCTGATGCCCTCGACAGGCCTCTGCGAGCACTGCACACATGTGGCACACAAACTTAGATGCAGGCAAAACACCCACTCAAACACATTAAAACAATAATTTAAAAAAATTAAAAACATTCAGTAACTGAACAGGAGAGACAATTCTTGATTTCCAACTAAAGCTTGTATGGTATCATTTACATCTCTAGAAAAAAAACTGGTGAATGTTTTTTTCAGCAAAAGAGCTTCAACTAAAAATAAATCTTCCTTACAAATTTTCTGAGAAAAGGAAATTTGTATTTAGTGGCACTAAGTGAATTTTGGCTGGATGAATAAAATTATTTTATCTAAATATCCTCTACTTCAACTTCTATAATATCTTCATAAAAGGTAAAGTAAAGTTTCACCACTAAACTATATCTTAGACATTCACAGACAGACTTCTTATATTCATGAAAGATCTAACAGTCATGCCATTAAATCACAAAACAGGATAAAACAGCAACAATTACATAATTTTTCTAATTCATAGATTATTCAGATTTTTACTTGCAAATATATGACCACACTGAATTCCTGCCCACAGAATACCAACTAGTAGTTGTTCTGTCATTTTTCTCTGTAATGCAAACAACTCTCAGGAAGTACCTCTTTAACAAGGTGATTGACAGGCTGCTGCCCACCTCCGGATCCCCACACACTGTCTTTACGCTTCCCACCTTTAGACATACTCAGGAGCACAGTAGCTTTATCCAGAGCAGCTCTACCAAAAAGACAGTAAGAAAAAGAAGAAATATTTCATTATAATACATAGAAATGCCTAATGTCTACCACATTATCAATAATGTTTACAAAACTGTGTATGTATTGACAACTTTAACAAAAAAAATGTAGTTTTTGAAAATAACTTTCAAATAAAAAAATGATACTTTTTAAAACATTTGACATACTCATATTCTTTTACAACCACTTTTCATCAAAATACATTGTAAAATAATGTTTATGTAGCCATGAAGAAACACAAATTCACATGCAACTTTACATTAATTCACTTCTTCCCACCCAGAGAGATCTTCCTACTATGACCTAAAGTAGCCCCTCGAAATTAATATCTGTATCTGGGAAAGCCTGAGGTCTGGCTGTCTAAATCAGTCTCCAGGAAATTTAGAAAAGTCAAGCAACATGTTTGGCTTCTAATTTGTTAAGCCAAAGTAGTGTCCGAACCAGACGGTACCATGGACACTACACATTCAATGCTTCATTTTACAAGTAGAGAAACTGAGGCCCAGAGAAGGGAGACTTAAAATGAGGGAACGTCTAATTTAATTCAGAACTTCTGCATTTTTATTACTGCCCTCTTCCTGTTATACCATGACAACATCTTTTAACAGCGAAGAACACATAAAGACAAATACATGCTCACAATGTCTGATTCACGTACATATCACTTTACAGGATGCTGTAAAATTTCTCATTTTGGAATTCTAAGTAGCAAAGTCAATGACTTACCTAGCCTGTCCACAATCTACAGTCCCTCTGTAACTATCGATATAGGTATTACACAGGATTCCATCTCCAACAGCTCTAGCAATAAACTGGCCCACCAACTGTAATAAGAGAAAAGACAACTATGTAAAAAACTAAAATAAAGCCTTATTAGGACACAATCTTGAAATGCAGAGATGATAAAAACTGTCTAGTTACACACTCACTACCTAAAATACATGCTGAGACATGCAAAAGCTCCTGTTTGTTAAGCATGGCCTTCCCTCCTTTACACTGACCTTCAAGTGTTGGGATGTGCAGCAGAAGCACACTCGACCATTACCTTGACCCTCTAGCTCATGCCACCAGCATGGGAAGGCATCTTTGCTTCGCTCACTACCCAGTACTCTGCACACTGCCTCATCCTCAACAAACATCAATAATATCTGTTAAAATGACCTGAAAGTCAAGACGAAACCTCTCCTCTGCAATACCCAGAATGTTTTCTCAACTATAAAATATATGTTGTGGAGAAAGTTATATACAAATATATGTTCATTTCAAAGTCTAATCATAGCAAACTTTATTAGAAAGTCTGAAAACAACTTCGCTGTCTAACAGTAAAAGTGTGCCTAAGTAGGGCATACAAAGCAAGATACACTATGGGGCCACTGGAAACATTAGCCACATTTTGTAAGAAAAATCAACTCTACAAAACACTGTATGTGGTACAATTCTACTTTCTAATTAAATAAAGATCAAATGACACTAAAAAATAACAACCAAAAAAACTCTAGAAATAAAAAAATAGTTATCAAAATGTTAACAGGTTTGTGTTTTCTTTTTCCTGGCCTTTCTTCATTTTGGATTTTATTCATCAAAAATTCCATAACTAATATGAACTCAGATGACCGTTCTTAAGGGTGTATATAAATAGGGAAGGAAAAAAGCCTGTGTCTGACTCACAGGAACTACCGGTCACAGAGACAACTTTAGGAACTCTGTAAATTCAATTCTTATGCAGTGTTAATAAATAGCAATTACATGTTTCAAAGTTACAAAGGGAACAGCTGTAACTGATTTAATAAATCCCACTCATGTAAATCAATCTTTTATAGCAACATACTATCTTTAAAATTCTTAGCTAGTAAAATAATATGATATAATAAAAAATCTATGAGCAAAAAAATACATGTATTACATATGACCTAAAAACTATATAGAGCTGGACAGAAAAGATGTTTAGTTTAGCTTCATCAAGACCTAGGTAGGTTATTGCTCGGTGGTAGAGCACTTGCCAACATGTCAGTAGCCCTTGCTTTAATACAAAGTACACAAAATAAGAACAAAGCTGGGGGAAGACCTAAATATGTGCAGAGCTATCTTTGTATGGTAAGATATGCGGGCATTCCCTTGCAACTGTTGTAATTTGCTAGGAGGGTGTACGTGTAGGAGACAAAGGAGCAAAAAGAAAAGTGACACAAACCTGAGGTGCTCTAGGAGTGTCCAAGGCTAGCTCAGGGAGATCCTTCAGCAATTTGTCAAAGGACTTTTCCACGTCATTTGTGCTCATCACTGTCCCACAAAGGTCAGAAAGCAGCTTGGATGTCATCTCCCGGTGACTGGCTTTCCCCTCCAAGGCTAAGGACACTGCCAACACTGGCACACCGCTCTTCATCTCTCCAAGGTTTAAATCTCTTAACATCTCCTGTGCAAAAGATTGAAAGATTACTGGTCTATCTAGCTGAGTAAACTCTTACCTTTGCAGGCATGCTTCTCCTCTATCCTTACACCTCCCTGCCTCTATCTGTAGACCTATCACCAGTCATATTTAAGCTTACAACAGTGACAGACACTTGACCTGCCTGAGTATCAGTACGTTGAGGATATGAAGAACAGTGAGGGCAGTCCATTCAACTACATAACTACTAATCCTCTACTTTACAACCTATTACCATTGTTTCTACAAATAACTGATGAACACTTGTGGAGAAATTTATTTTACATTACATAGTAAATATAGTCTACTTATATGGTCTACTTAAATGTTTTCTCTTGAAGCCTAGGTTTGGTAGCACATGCCTTAAATCCCAGCACTAGGGAGGCAAAGGCAAGCCGACTTCAGAGTTCAAGGCCAACCTGATCTTACCTACTTAGTGAGTTCCAAACCAGCCAGAGCTACACAGAAAGACCTCGCATCCTCTTAAAGTAAATGTTTGCTTGATTCTTTCATGTGAACATAAAGTGGGATCATCAGAGTCTAAGTGGAATTAATGTTTTAAATGATGGAAGAAGAAAATGTTCCTATTACTAGTACTAACTATTACTGACCAACCATGCAACAAGGTTATCAGGCATTATACAAGTCCATTTAATGCCCACAATAACCCAGGACTTGCAGTCGTGTAACCTTAGACACAGAGTTCTAACTCTGACTTACTTAACACTGCCTACTTTTCAAGTTTCCTTGGAACTGTTAAACCGTGATATACAGCTAGGAGATGCCCACTTTCACAACCCTGTAAGTGATAGCCTGGTCAGTGATCTCTAACACAAGTGTCCTTTCCTTTATGGAGAGTGTTAGTGTGCTTTTGTGCTATGGTTGTGGGCTACAAGTTACATGGTTCTTGTCATGAGCTGTCATGCAACTAAGACTGAGCCATCAGGATTAGTAATATCTATGGGAAAAATCTCAGATGGCAATCTTTGTCTCTATGATATGGGTGGCATGCCTGCTTGATAAATGGGGTCCACTATGTCGATATGGAGATGCTCTGAAAACAGTTAAAAGTTTAGCACTGGCTGTCAACCTGTGGGTCATGACCCATTTGGGGGTCATATGTCATCTATCCCACGTACCAGATATTATATATGACTCATAACAGTAGCAAAATCACAAGTAGCAATGAAATAATGTTATAGTTGGGGCATCACCACAACGTGAAGAACTTCATTAAAGGTTCACAGCACTAGGAATCTTGAGAACCACTGGTTTGGAGGAAAAGGTGAAGTCTTTAAGATTAGCACACAAGGGTGGGGACCATAGGCAAGCAGCAGAGGGTACCTGGGCATCCTTACATGGGGATAGAAATGTACCACGGCTGATGGCTGCCCAGCAGGAACCTGTTTGTGTAAAAATAAGCAATTGCAACAAGACAGAGATGTGGCAGCACCCTCCGTTTTAGCCTCTAATCTGGCAAATTAGATAACCAAGAGGATAAGATGAGGTGCTGGCTGGCCACTTAAGGGTTGGGGGTCAGAAGGAAAAGAGAGTAAAAGTTAGATCCATGCTCAGAAGCCTTTCCTTGGATCCAAGACCTTGGAATCCATAGGAAAAGTCAGAGTGAGGAAGGTTATGGTAAAAGCATTAAGAAGATACTGTAGATGTCCAACCTTTAATGAAATAAAAGGGGAAATCTATGATCCAGAATATGGTCCCATGCAAGGAACTAGGGTGATCAAGAAACAGTCAGTACTTGAATTGCTGAAATTAAGGAAGTTTAAACAAGTGACAAAAAGAGCCTGTTTCAGCCTGGCTTGTGAGGCTGTGGGACACAGGGATGGACGGGATCCATCAGTCAGCTGTGGAGACAGAAAAATTGTGTAATGTAACTTCCCATCCATCCTTAAGGCAAAGGCTGCATGGTCTGAGACAGTGATGGAAATCAATCTCTGGTGGACTGGCTTATGAAAGCCATTAGTAACACTTAATGATCTCTAGCTGAACTCCCCATAAACATCAGGAACTGGAGGACCAAAGAGGAGAGGCAGGTACTAGTAGGGAACTAGGAGTAAGAGGAGCTGTGTTTGAACCCAGTTCCCTGGGTCACACAGAACTGAGTTCACAGAGGAGTCAAAGGAAAGGTCGATCCAGCAGGGACCTCATGGCTGGTGTGGAGCTTTAGTGGCTTTGCTGAGCCCTTTGGTGGGGCAAGATCTTTATAAAGGAGGAGGGGCTCTGACAGATCTCAGTGACTTAGAGCAAGATGGAAAGTCTGTAATGTGAGAGAGCACCCTAGAGGAGGTAAGAAAAAGACAAAGCAAAGAAGGGGATGTCTGGGTTACTCAGAGACAGATGTAGTGGGATTTGGATCTCACTGGAGTTCCCAAGAAAGAAAGCCAACTGTGTGCTAAGGGGCTTCTGGATGGCTCTAGAGCCTGAGAAGCAGTTCATGGAAGACACCCAAGAGAGACCAGTACAGGTGAAGATGATCATGCCTGCCCCAGGGGAGGTGATTAGCCCCCAAGAGGAAGAAGGGCATATTTCCCTCCAGCAAAAGGTTATGCTAGTGGTGGAGATGGTTTGCCCAGCCAGAAACTCTCCCAACAGCCCAGTATGGTGAAAGGAGAGGTTGCAGCCACCATGTCAACCAAGAGCCACTCTGACCTAGGTAGCCATCAGGTACAGCAGGAGAGGGCAGACCCTCATTCACCTTTAGCCATGGGTAGGTCTGAGCAGACTGAGTCAGGCTACTGAGTTCATCAGGTTTAGAGAAATGTAGGGAGACTCTGTAGAAGAGCTCCAAGATTGAAAACATGATGGCTCCGAGAGAATGACTGAAGATTACAGAGAGCTAATTAAGTTAGCACCTCCTATCCATGCTTGGTACCCAACCTCGATGTGTGGAGGATGCAACTTTCCGTATCAGACCTTGTTTACGTCACACTTTAGACCATCTTCTTAGTTGTGAACCTCTGCACTCACCTGACGCTTGCTTGCTCATCACAGATTATATAAAGACTTTCAGAGTGCTTCACCAAGGTTATCTTTCTAGTCCCCTCTCTGTCATGGCTTGGTACATTTAGGGTGCTGCCTTGTCCTGCCTATCCTCTAGAAAATGTGTTATAGAGATGACATAATGCTAACTTCTGAGTGTTTTTGAACATCTAGAAGTGTGCCTAAAGGACCTATAGGTTCGTCTAAAGGAATGAGTGAAGGGACTCCAGACAGTCCGAGCATGGCAAGCATGGCTATGGCAGGCCTTGCCCTTCTCCGCCATTCTTTCTGCCTTATTAAAAACCAAAAGCTAACCCACCAAGGTCTAGTCCTCTTTGGCCACTTCCTCCTCCTGAAGCTAACAGCCAAGGTCCAGCTATCAAAGTATTGAGGTCCACCAATCAAAATCCCCCTTTGGCTCACCTAATTAACATGCCCAATTAAAATTAAACAGCTCACCCTAACATGGAGTCTCCCTTTTACCTTTGTAAACTGACATCTGCTACGGCCACGTCTGTCTCCACTGTCCAGCACCTGTCCTTTATCATCATTGTCCCACTCCTCACCCCCAAACACTCCTTCCCCCTCCCTCTTGTTCCTGTCTCCCTCTCCCTCCTGTCTTTGTCTCTTATTCCCTGACCTCTGTCTCTCTACAGAAGTTGATCTTGGAGATCCTGAGACAATACTGGTCCCTTCAACAAAGATGGGAGATCAGTCCACAAGTGCAAGAGCCAGGCACGGGTGTAAAATTCTTGGCATTTTTATGGTCTAGTATGGTAAGACACGTATGATACCTGGCAACATCACTGTCAAAATCCTGTAACAGACTATGCCTGTAAATGTAAAAGTGCTAGAAGCATTTGGGGAGCTCTTGTGACAGTAGCAGACTCTCATAACCCGTCCTGCCTAAGCTGCCCCTCCTTTGTATAAATTGACAATGAAAGGGGTTACGTGGATTGGTAGAGAAAGGCTAAAGTGGCTTTTGAGCAGGCTAAGATCACTGTAGGACAGGGAAACAGCAAACAGCTGTATACCCCCACTAATCCAGTGTCTCTTCCAGGCAGAAGTTACCAGAAGTTGATAAGGCTATAGCTAGCACCACGGCAAAAGCAACCTGACCGAAGGCCCAATAGGGCTTGGATCTGCTACAGAAAGGAGAAGCAAAAGAATAGCAACTGTTTACTTGAATTTAAAGTACTGCAACAGGTGGAACCTCTAAGTACCCTAGTGACTAAAGAACAGCTTGCCCAATAAAGGGCTGGACTGAAGGCCACCTGGCCAAACTGCTTCCTGGTGTAGCACAGAATCCAACTCTTTAAAGGTGGCAGCGTATTTTCAGCAGTGAGGTGTGGTACACACAAGCCCCAGCACAAATGCCATACAGTCTCCCCTAGGACCAGTGCTGCTAAAGCTGCTGAGCATCCTCCAGTAACTGATCCACCAGCTAAAGAGTTTAAATCAAAACAGTTCCCTATGGGGGTAGAAAAGGACACTTCCAGAAGCTGTAAGATGACTGACCACAAACTCCCAGTGCCAGGAGTTGTTGTCAAGGGGAGCCCATGAGGCCCACAAATCATCAAAGCTATTGCTACTGCTGTGGGTTCTATTCCAGCATTCGATGGTATGACCCTGTTGCTGAAGACACTGCATGAGCATGTTCTGACTGTAGCAATTTGGAGAAATTAAGCTGGAGCTGAAATGTAAACCCCAACCATGCTGGCTGGCCTCACAGTGCCAGAAGGGGCCATGCAGGCTGCTAGTGGATAACTGTCACCAACCAGGATTCCTGCTTGGCTATGGACCCTGTGTGCTGAAATACCAACATGCTAGGAAGGATGTGCCAGCTTGTGCAATAGTGGCTCAGCTGTCATGGGTCAGACCAATAGTTTTCCAACTAGAATCAAGACCTTCACCACAAAAAGGAGTTCACCTTTGGTACAAAACCCTAGGGCAAAAACCTGTGGCTGAGGAGGTCATAGGTCCCAGTGGGGAAGCAACCTATATGGTTTTTCTAAGTGGATGTAATGTGTCTGTCAAATTGCCTTCTAAATGTGTGTTCACACCTATAGAGCACTGTTGTTATCAGGCTCAACTCATGACCACTGGTGAGGCTCCTGAGAACATCTGACTGAATGTGGCATATTGTGGTGGCTTACTTCATGGTCATAGATGGACATCTCTAGTCAACCCCTCCAAGGCTCACAGATCACTACCGAAAGAAAGAAAGAATATAAGAGATAAGTGTATGTACATTTCCTCTAAGACTAAAATACTCCATCCTGTAGGGAAGCTCTTGAAGGGCAGGTAAACAGCTTGAGAAAAGTCCCTGAAACTGACCAGATTCCTTAGTCTCTCCCTGCCAGAGTGAGCAAAGCCAAGCTGCAAGGACTCACAGGGAACAGCTGCCAAGAATTTTGTGACCAGACCAGCAGCCTGGAAGAAGCAGACAACCTGCATACATAAGGGTTAGACCCACTGAGGCACCTGGAAAGGACACTCTCCAACCTGCTGAGCTGCCTGCAGGCTGTGCAGTGTGCTCTAGGCTCCCAGTTTTGTGAGCTATCACTCATGGTGGGGTAGGCTTTAGTGATGCAAATGAATCTGAGCCATTTCTGCTCATGTCAGGAACTCCTCGCCCATATTCCTGTAAATAATCCCAATAAAACTCACTGGTTCAACAAATTGGACTTTGGTATAGTATCTGTATTTTGGACTGTCATGGATTCCCTATCTGGAGTGAGTAGATGTGTGTGTGTGTGAGTGTGTGTGTGGGTGTATGTGTGTGTGTGTTGTGTCTCCCCAGAAAACGTCTGTCACACAACAGTATGCAATAAACAAATATTTGTCTTACACTGTAATTCTATAAATCCAAAGCTACCAAACCTATGTAACAAACAAAGTCAGAAGTCTAGGTTAGAGTTTAAAAATTATAAATGTCTTCTGATTAGTAGTTGTTAGAGTTCAGGCCTGTAATTCTAATGAAACCAGTCACTTTATTTTACCCTTCCAGACTTACTTTAGGAACCATTTACTACAAACACATTACTTATCCCCAGACAAACTAAGATTCAAAGCTTAGGTTGATTCTCTTGGTGCCCATATACATTCTTTTCCAAATCTCTGTATGAACATTGTTTTTTGGATAGAGTACATTTTAATCTCATCCAAAACAACCAGACAATTCTGAGGCTCCTGAAGAGGTTACACAGGGTCTATAAATACCATGAAATTGTTTACATTATAAAACCAGATGCTTTAAATGTATAGAAATAGTGGTTGTGTTATTTTCTCCAAAAAGAAATAGCATTGAAGTGTCATGAGCCCAATAATACGTAAGAAAAAAACTGCTTAAGGAAAAAAATTCTATCCCTCTTTTTTTCCTTGTGAAGCCCTATGTAGCCCAGACTGGCTTCACACCCACACCCTGTCCTCCCTACCTTTATCTCTCCAGTACTGGGATTTTAGGCATAAACCAGCATGCCCAGCACATTCCCCTCTTGGTTGAAAAATTTGCTGTTACAATATAAACTTGTCCACAGGGGCTTTGTTTGTAACCTACCGCAACTTCATTTGTATCTCCATGCTCAAAGTACTCCTGTATAATTGGTGTGAGAGTCTTCTCAAATGCGGTCTCATCCAGGGGCAAAACTACAGTCTCATAAACACAGTTCTCCTGAAAGAAGGGGAATTATAAACTAAATATTCAGATAAACTGAAATTATCAATTCCTCCACTATGGCAAGATAAAGACACGCTTCCTGTTTCAATCACTGTGTGCAGCTGCTCTCCTAAAACCTCAACAAGCCATCGACAGACTAAGCCACCACTGTAGCAAATACATGTTTTTCTCCCAACTCTCTATTTCATGCTGACTTATTTGGGGGGAGAAGGGGGAGCACTGCCACGCATGTGGTGGGCAGGGACCAGAGGTCAGTGTCACCTCCACCTCCCATGTCCCCAGTGAAGGACTGATGACAGATGCACCCACCACAGCTGGGTTTTCATAGGGGTTTCCTGGCTGTGGAGACTATACACTCATGTTGCCCAATTTGTATGTAAACTGCTTTTCCCTACTGAGCTATCTCCCTGTCCCTTTCACCTCATTTTCTGAGACACAGTCTCTCACTGAACCTGGAGCTCCCACCTAGCAAGCCCTGGAACCCACTTGTCTCCACTTCCCAATGCTGAGATCACAGCCAAGCACCGCCATGTCCAGCTTTTATGCAGGTGCTAGAAATCCAAACTCAGGTTCCACACTTGCCTAGCAAGCACCTTACCTACTAAAGCCACCTCAGCTTTTGTGTTAACTTTCACATTCCTCACAAAACCAACTTTTCAACCCAAAGTCTTTAAGATGGCATCCCAGCACATACTTTCATTAAAACCTGACCTTTTAACAAGATTTAAGTATTCTTATTTATGTACTAACATTGTCAAAAGCAGAAACTTTCAAAATATAATAAAAATATGAGATCAATATTATAATGACTGAAAATCTAAGAAAAAACAGTTCAAGAGAAATTTCAGTAAGATTAAAATGCTTATCACCAACTCATGTGTCTCCTCTACAGAAAAGCTAAAATATTTATCTATAACTTGTCACTTAAAATATTATTCACAGCATAAACTTAAAAGACTAATATTTAGCAGAGTATATGGCATTTCAATCCTTTAAATATTTTTATAATCTCTTAGAAATTTTCCTTATCCATCTGTTAAAACTGATAAGTGCATACATATGAATATGCAGAGAAAACTAACACACACACACTGACATTTTCAAGTAAACTGATACAGGATTAAATAAAATTGCCTGTGAGTTAATACAGTGGCACTGGTGATGCTGGAAGAGGAGTACCAGTAGGTTCATGGTACCAATTATACTTTTGAAATGTTTCCATCAAAAACATAAGAACTTCACAATGATGCATTAAGACATTTCTTGCTAAGTATCATCATGTGAGAAAAAATGCCATGTGTCCTCAAAACAACATATATACTAGTACTCATGTTAAGTAGTGACTCTAAAAAGGAACCTAATACCTGTGGCCCATGATACCCATGAGACCTCCTTTACTATCACTACTCAAGTCAATAAAGACCTCCTCTTGACTCCAAAATCCAAGTGGAAATTATGTATACTTTACTATCAAAAACCTGATTTTCCTAATCTTTATATATGATTTTGCCATACATGTTGTATATATCTTCATAGCTATAGAGTACTGACATATGACCATGTATCACTTGACAATCTTATGAGTGAAAATCAAGAAATCTTACAAACGTTGAGTATATAAAAAATAGCTCATACCTGGTCGTCATCATAGTTTGGATCTTTCACATCCACCTCCTCCACATCATATACCTGTCCAGGTGTGCCCCAGACACCCTTGCCTCCTGCACCACCTGAAAGTTCAGTTGACAGTTTACAAATATTAACTGAAATCTGAAATAATTTCAAATGTAAAAATTCTTATGCTAATTATTTTCCAGTTGAGAATTAAACTTGAAACTCCTATTTAGATCACTTTTTCGATAATAGATTATCTATTTCCAAAAGCATCGAGTCAAAATAACTTAATTAGAAACTACAAAGGCAAAAATCTTTAAAGTATTTTTTTTAATCTAAGCAACAGCTGTACCACAGACCTTACAGAACATGACACTGTGGTGAAGCTCTAAATTTTGACATTTCTTGGAACCAGAAAAAAGAAGAAAGAAGAGAAACATTTTGGGCCAGTAAATGTGGCATTAAAAGCTCAACACATTAAAAAAAAAAAATCATTCCACAGAGATCCATAATGACCACCAACATGCTAACATGTAATAGTCTTCCACATAAAGTGCACATTAAACTATACTTAGAAATTAGCAGTATTTTAAGAAATAATTGCTATTTAAAAATCAACAGTACTGACAGCTGTTTCTCTCTACGTCTGTAAACAGACCAAAGACTACAACTTCAACTTAGCAAGTTGCTTTTCCATATCAATCTACTGTGGCATTTTTACAAGGCCAAATTTGTCTAAAATAATACTTTTTAAAAAGCTTTCATAATGCCATTGCCCCCTTTTTAAGTTTTCATTCTGTACCTAGAGTATAATCCTTGCCAACAGCAGACCAGAACCAGATAACTACGAATCACTTCGATTCACATGATTATGTAGCTAGTCACAAAATAAATCCTGAAAGACCACTACACTTTATCTGAACACTAATATATTTATTTATCTTTCTCTATTCACCTTAACAAAAATGTTTTTCATAATCATATTTTTGTCTTGGTATTAGTTCTATGTTCATTACTAGAAGATGCTGAAATTCAGTCTCCATGTTTCAGTTTCCCCCTCCTTCCAAGCACTTTCATCACAAGATCCATTTAAATTATCAGTGTCATAAGTGTATAACTGAAGCTCACAGCATTCAAAATCCAGTCCAATCTCCCAATTCTACCAAAATCCTAATACAGACAGAAGCTGAAAGACCCTCATCCAATGAATTTTAAATGTCTAGCAGTATTCTAGGCACTGTATACAGCAGTGAAATAAATCAATCTACTCCAGCATTCAAGCAGCAGAACTAAAAAGAACTGAGACCCAGATCTAATATATGTTACCAAATGAATAGTTACTATTTTTAACAATGGACATAGACTCATTTGATAACAGTTATAATAAACCTGACCACCTTCATAGTGTGTATAAAATTCATAACTGAAAGTATCAATGTTTACTGTATTTTGCTGAGGAGAAAAGAGAAAGTTTACTCCAAAGAAAACATAATCCACCTAAAGAAGTAGTATGAGCCTTCAGCTCTACCATAAACATGTACGCAGCTCATAAAGCCCTAGAACTGTTCGTGCTTTTGTCCGTTTAGAACAAGCGACTCCTAGCACAGGAACTGGGTTCTCCCAGTTGTTTCTTTGCACAGCACACACTAACCTTTCTTTGGCAGCCCCCTTCCTTTCCCAGATCTGGACCGCCTATCTAGCAACCTTCCTTTTGGACTGGTGGGCACAGCGACTCCACTTCTAACCGCTTCACTTCCGTTATCACTGACTGAATCGCCTCGGCCGGAGTCCCGGGATGAATTTTTCCGCAGTCGTCTTTTTGCTTTAGCATTAATTCTAGCTTCATTAATAGTAGATACGGAAATCCAATTTCCATTTATTTCATTCTTTATTTCCTCAGTGCCAGCATTTTCTTCATCTCCAGAAAAGAGAGAGTCACTTAAATTGTCAGGGTCTTAAAAGAGAAAACGAAAAAAACAAACTAAGTATTTCCAGTATCCACTGTTATATCAGCTACAATTTAATTTGGTTACTTCACATGAAATTAACATTTTGTAGGCTAGTAGTCATCATACATTGGCAATTATGCATGACTTAATCTAATAAAGGACAAATAAGATTATTTTTCCCATTACCAAGGAAAGTAAATGAAAGTACTGAATTTTAATTTAACAGGGTTTTCTAAAACGAGGTTATTATGCATGCTTAGATAATAAAATCTATGTTAGTGTGAAGAACATAAAACTGTAGGCGTGTGAGCAAAGAGTTATCAAGTAGAGGTAGGTAATAAAGACTCTGAGACAAAGGGGGTAAACCGCACACAGTGTCTAACGTACATTCTAGGCTGTACTGGACAGTACAAGTTCAACACTTCATACAGACGAGGAAATCAAGGTTCGGAGTGTATTTAAACTACTTTTAAAACGTTCCCTGTTCAGTTACAAATGCTTAGTGTGCAATACATATTTGACAAATATGTAACCCAATACAACTGTTGAAGTGACTGCCTTCAACATAGGGAATGCTCTTAAATCATCATCTCCAGCTCCTGAATTATTTCCCTAAATTTCTATCTCTGAAAAGTTCCCAGCCTACACATGTTGGCACATTAGCACCTAAAATGATTCCAAATGGTCTTTTGCTTAGAAGTCATTTGGTAATTAATCTGCTATCAGAATTCTTCAAAATTTACCCCATCTCACTCCCTCCATGAAATCCATGCTAACCACTGAAGCCAGGAACAATAAATGGTCATACAATGATCAGTCAATCCACTGTAGCAATCAATGCTTTACTTCTTTATGATATTCCCTGGTCATAGCCTCAAAGAACAGACTATTACCAGACTGTACTTCTGTCAACAGCGCCCAACAGACCACTCTCCCTGTCTCAGATGTCTCTGAAGATCATATGGCAACCTCAGCTTTGCTCTGGAAATATTTTTAAGTCAGAAAAGCCACTGACTTCATTAGCACTCCAGTAGTTTTGTTCCAAATGGGTAACTCAAGTCAGAGGCAAATCACCCAAACTGTCTGGTGCCTAATTGTAATTATGATAATCACTATCATGATGTAAAGTTGACATACATGACTTTACTGTAGTTTGAGTTCAAAAAGCGAAAATTTAATCAATGCTAAAAAGCACAGATGTATTCCATCCCTTCAGATCCTTAGCAAGAAAGTACAAATGGTAATAAGAAAGCGCTGTGGCCCACAGCAGACACACTCAGTGTGCTGCAGCATTCCATTAGCCTCTGTCTCTCTGCCCTTGGTCTTCAGTCTCCAAAGTGAAGACGTGGTTTTCTAGTGCATGCCCTTACTGAAAACCTCTTCCAAAGCTTTCCACATTATCTCAGAATGAAGTGCAGAAGTCCTTACTGTGTAACATAACGTCACTGCACACCGTCCCTGCTAAGTGCACACACTCAACGCTGACCACTTTTAAATGCAAATACTCAAACTTCACTGTGTTATCTTTTTTTGTCTTCTGAAAATCTTTCACTAGTTTCTGTTGCCCTTTTGTAGGGCTAGGACACCTTAAGCACGGCTGAGAAAGGACTTTAAAAGTTTACTCTTATTTTCCCACATAAATATGGAATAGTTTCAAGTCTGGTCACAAGACAGGGTTTAGGGTACTACTTACCAGTGGGGTTCACATTCACTATCTGCTCATTTTCTACATCCATTTTTCCTTAATTTCGCTTGGACTGATTATACACAAATTACTAAATGGAAGTCTTCCTTTAGAATCTATATTTAAAAAAAAAAAAAAGAAAAAGGTTCAACATCTTCTAAATTGACACAATTAAGGTAACTTCAACTTGCTTGAATAAAATGTAAAAAAAAAAGCCTAAATCCCTTTTTAAGAATTGGCTATACTTTCAAAAATAATCTAAGTAATACTTAGCTCCAAACTTTTCCACAAGCTTTTCTGAGACAAAGAGAAAAAAGAAAACAAAGAGGGAGAGATAAAATACATCAGATTTCAGCATGTGCCAGTGGATCCCTTAAATGTCAGGTTTAAAGAAATGTTTATAACACACATGTCTTTT
>JADRCH010000089.1:7164633-7186448 GCA_019843965.1 Rhynchomys soricoides
TATGTGTGTGTGTGCGTGTGTGCGCGCGTATGTGTGTGTGTGTGCGTATGTGTGTGCGCGCACGCGCAAGTCACCTGTGCAGAGCAGAAGAGGGCACTGGATCTCCCAGAGCTGGACTTACAGGGAGCTGTGAGCTAACAGATGTGAATGCTGAGAACTGAACTCGGGTCCTCCGAAAGAACATTATCCACTCGTAACCCATGTTCCATCTTTCCAGCCCATATTTATACAGTCTTAAAACTAATTTTACATCCACATACAGGGACATAAGTGTTAGATAATTCTCTAACAAAAACTAAAATTTACTCTAAAAACAACAGTTTTGGCTAATCAAGAATATTTCACGTATTGATCTTTCGCATCACAGACTATCTGAGAGCAGAAGCAGCTGCCATTTCATTACCTCGTCCATTACACTGTCTTTTTATGAGGCACTGGAACAGGAAGACATTTTTAAATAACCCTTTCTGTTATGTGATTTATATTCAGCATACCGCTTTTAAAATCTAAAATTTTCATTCTTTAAAAAAAAAACACTAAACCTCCTTTAAGAACAAATAAAAGGCAGATGTGGTAAAAAATACATCTGCAATCAAAACAATCAAGGAAGCACAAACAAGGATCATCAGGAGTTTAACACCTACATAAGAGACCTTTGAGTGTTGTGGCAGAGAGCAGACAGGTGATAAACTTAGTGGTAACATGTCTAAGACCCTTTAGATTTATATTGGTTTTCTCTAAAAGGGTATTAATTTGTGAAACAAGAATAACCCCTTATGTTGAAGTCATGTCGTAACTGTTAGGTTACATCAAGATATTATCATCCTGCCCAAGAAACAGAACATGGTAAAAATCACTCTCTAATTCTACTCAGAATTAACTGATGTGTAGGTCTAAATGGCCACATTCCAGTGTTAATTTTAAACAACTTAGGATTTAGAAAAATGAATTTTAAAATAGATACACAGAGATTCATACAAACATAAGGCCAAGTACAATTTGGAATGGAAATTTTTACTACTTTCCATGGTAGAAAATGCTATATCCTGCCTTCCTTCAGGGCACGCATGAATCACATACATGCTAGAGAAAAGCTGTCAAGTCTGATATGATGTGAATGTAACTAAAGTTACATTGTGACCTGTTATTTTCACTCTGGATGCAAGTATAATCTTTTGAGAAAATATTTTCTGAAGCATCTAGCTAATAAAGGGGAAAATATAAATAATGCTTATCAAGCCCTGTGTAATTCAAAATGAATTTTATAGGCATTATTTATGCACTTCGAGTATTCTGTTTGCATACAATTCAAGGAGGGGGAGGGTGGTCTGTGCAAGGAACAGCAGCACAGTGGGTAAACCACCAGAATCCAGACCTTGTAAATGCAGTGCAAGACCTTACGATGCCTTCTAGAGAAGTCCTTCTTAGGGTTAACAAGAAGTTTATGACAACGTAGACTTGTTACACCGATTGTTAATACTGCTTTCCAAACACTAAAAATAAACTGTGAGACTGAGACAGCTATCAGGAAATAAGGATCACACATAATAGACTGTTTGATTAAGTAATTATAACAACCAAGAACGGTCTATCTCCAGACCATAACAACTGAATCAGTCAAGACCCAGTCACATAGATAGCACAGCTGTTCTAAAGGACAGTATGTGACACTCTCCTCAGTGGGCTTTTTTTTTTTCTTTTTTTCTTTTTCTTTTAATTTAACGATCCTTAAAATGCTTACCTCAAACATAAAAAAATCTAAATTCCATTTGCTCCACTCTATACAAAATCATTTCCCATGAGGGGAAAAAAAAAAAAAGAAAAAGCTATGCATGCAGCTAAAAATGATTAAGGCTGAAATTTACTGTTCTCCAGCGCATTTCCTAAACACCCGATAAGTTACTCGGACGTTTTGGAAGTTTAGACCATATGTTAACTAGAAAATTACCTTAATTCTTCCCTGGGATACAATCACACTAATTAGCAACTTGCAATCAGCTAAAAGCGCTCTATGACAATAACACAAAAGCAGCCACTATAGAAAGCCACCATGTACGTTTATTTTTGCAGTCGAAACAAGTATTTTCCTTATTACCACGAGATAGATATCGCAGGTACATTATGGACATAAATCCTAGCACGAATATTTATCCTAAAACCTCGGTTTTTTAAAACAAATATATAGGGCCTTCCCCAAAGTCTCAAACTCTTAAATCAAGAATATTACGACTGTGAAACTATCAAAATGTTTTAAACGCAGCCTTGAGGCCTCACACCCACCCCTCACCCAGGCCCGGAGGCGCATTTTGAATCATTCATAGCAGAGAGGCGCCTACAGAGGCTGGCTACAGAGCTAGTTCCCAAGGAGGGGACGGGGAAGATAGGCAAGACCTACATCTGCAGTTCTGAGGCTGTTGGGGGAAAGCAAAAAACAAAAAGCACGCCCTCTACGTACATTACAGTAGCGAACAGACGCGCAGCGGACACAGCATGCGTTCACAGAGAGGGGGCTCCCTTCTCGGCTTTGTTTTCTCTAGGTTGTATTCTACTTTTTTAAGGGACCCTGTGCAGGAAACAGCAAGGAGGAGTTGGCACAGGGCCGGGAGGGCAGCTGTCCGCGCCCCATGCCCGCACAGACTGACGCCTTTCCCGCAGGACCCCAACCCTCCGGCAGCGGGCAGGGCCGGCCGAGGAGACCAGGCCCGGGCTCGGGGCGCGGACCCGTCACCGGGTCTCCGTCCTCCGGTCGACACCCTCTCCTACCGTCCCGTCCCCCGCGTTCAACTGCGTCGGGCCGGGCGCCCGGGGCTCCTCTCGGCCGCGAGCGCACGCACCCACGCTCCGCCACCGGGGAAGGGGCTGCGGAGGAGGGGGCGGGCCCGCGCTGCAGCGCCCCGGCCCGGCCGGTCCGGCCTCGGAGAGCGAGCACCGGCGGCTTCCAGCACCCGGGCGTTGGGCGGGTGTGGGTGGCCTGAGGGCTCCGAGGCGGGTGCGGACAGGAACCGACTGTCCGGACCGCTGCGGCGAGGCCTCCACGCCCCCTCCCCCTCCCAACGTGCGGCAGCCTCCGTCGACCCGGGGCCACGGGGAGGAGGACGCCGCCCGCCCGAGTGTGCGAGCCGCGCCCACAGTACTAACCCCCCCTCGGGCCGCCGCCGCTCGCCCGGGTCTCCGGTCCGCCGGGCCCTGACCCCACTCCTCAGCCTCCGCCGTCGCTTCTGAGCGCCTCTGGCCCCGCTCGCTCTGTTTGTTTTTGTTTTGTTCTACCCAGTAACACGGGGGCGACGGCGAGGCGTTTATTGGCTGAGAGGAGGACGTCCCGTAGCCAATCGTGGCGGCGGAGCTGCAGCCGAGGCGGCGAGGCAGAGCTAGGGGAAGTGAGACGTGGAAAATGGGGGCGGGGCTGGGGGCGACAACGACGCATGCGCAGTGGGCTCGGGAGCAACTCGGCCACCCGCCAGGGTGGGGGCAGGTGGAGAAGGCCGGGATGTGAAAGCCGGTGGAGGGCTGTGCTGGGGTGGGGGCTGGGGCGCCGCTGGTGTACCGGACCGGCCCATCCTCTCCACAGGGCATCTCAGCCCATGCAAAGGCTTTGGATTTCCTGAGGTCCCCGCCATTTCTGGGCGTCTGGGAAAATCTGCAACCTCTCCTTACTTCTGCCGCAGGCCCTTGCTCACTTGTGGCTCCTACAGTGTGCCCACGTGCTCAGGAAGTTTCTCGCAGTAAAGGCCTAACCCCTTTGAGAAAAAAATCGCTCCCATTTCCCAGATAAAGAGATACAAAAACTGAAGCCCCTTTGCTAACCAGCCAGGCCACTGTGGTTCCTTGCATTCTTTCCAAAGCTGGGTTTCTCAACCATGGCTATGGTTTGTGTGTTGAAACAGCCCTCTATAGCTATCTTCTGTGACTTTCCTAATGGCTGCCATCTCTAGCCTTCATTTTGTCTGAGTTGTTATATCCTGAGATAATGGGCAGTACCATATGCTCTCCTTGAGCACTTGGAAAGTGACTGACCTGCTTTCTCCGACCTTGTTTACCTTTAGTCTGAATGGCAATGCCAGAAAGTTCTCTTGGTCTTTTCAGAACTGAACTGCTCAACCGCAGCCACCATCCCTTAACGGGGGCCTCTCTACCCGGTCAACTCCTGCCAGGTGTTATCGAATGCTATTACACACACACACACACACACACACATACACCCCTTCACAAGCACCTCACTGCCTCTCTGGGGTGCCTGCTTCTCAGCAAACACCCTAGAACCCACAGTGTGACCATGTCTGCACACCCTTCCTAACCCAGAGCTAACCCTCCTGAGCCCATGTGGACAGCTCACTGTTCCACATTCTCCCTTGTGTCTTGCCAGGTCTTTATCATATCATCTTGAAATACCTCTCCTTGCTGCCTGGTACATTCTATCCAAGTCTCTCAGCCTCCCTCAGTCGTTATCAAGTCTCATGCCAATATGATCCATTTTCTGAAACCTGATTCCACGGAGTACCAGCCAGTCTGCAGGGGCTGATGGTGTTCTACCTGGTATTGTTTTATCTGAGTCCCTGGCTTGTCTCACAAGACCTGTGTCTCACTCATCCTTTGTATCTATCGTGTGCTTGAGAGGTGCTTTGTAGATGTACTATACCCATGTAATAAATATGCCTTGTGCAAGCTCACTGAGAATCACAGCATTCGACAGCCATCGCCGGCTCTTACTCAGGGCTTCTTCACATGGTAAGCGTCTGAAGCATCACTTGGCACATGCTACATTCAGGCTTTATGGGGCAAATATCCCAAAATTGGTAAATAAGAATAAAATACAACTCCCATTTTTAAAAGGGCATCTCGGACCGTTAAGTGAGTCTTTAGGAAATCTGCCCCCGGGGAAAAGGGCCTAAGAGACAATAAAACATCCCGTTGCTCACCATCTCGACCCTCACCCTGGTATCTGAAATCCCAAACACAGCTTAGTATGTGGTTGACCAGTTTGAGCAAGATAGGAATGATGTTCGAGTCCCAGCTGCCTACTCACTATTACAACCCCACTCCCTCCTCAGGACTTCTGGTTCTTTACCAGTAAAATTCAGACGTGCATGAATTTTGCACTATTTTAATAGACATCCTGAAAAAGGCCATATGGGAGAGACTGTTTCATGGCCACATCTTGGAAAGAACACCTCTGAACACCTTTCCTTCACTCTTTGGCAACTTTGGTGGCCAGCCTAAGAAATGAAACTCGTTTTCTTCAAGATATCCCGGAACATGTTACAAGAAGCCAGTTTGAGAATATAGATGACAGCCACTCTCACCGACACTCCTTCTAGGCACACTGGACCCTGGTCACCTGTGCATTTATAGCTAAATGTTCTAAACAAATAAACACGAAAGAAATACACTAGAAATAGAAAAGTAACCAGGTGCCAAGAACCCTTGCCTAGCAAAACAATCTGCATGAATTTATCGGCTACCTAGTCCATAAAAAAGCACCTAATTAATCCAGCTGTTTTCTTGACCAAAGGCATTTTCTATCTGAGGAGAGCTAGTACCTGAAGTCTAGGACTTCCCCAGCTTCTGGGCCACCATGTGTATTTTCATCTCACGTTATAAACGCTCATAGACTTTTTCTCTCTTAAAGTCCTTTGCCTATGGGCTTAACAGTAAATTCGCTGTTAGATATGATTCCTCTGTCTTCACTCACTCTATCCAGGATAATGGAATTGCAACTTCCACTTCCTCTCAAAAACAACTCATTCCAGGAATGAAAAGGAAAGAAAAGACTTTAACAATAACCAAGGGCAAGCCACCTGTTCAGGAGTGACAGCAGAACCTTTGCTGTGTTTTCAGATAGACGTTAAATACCTTGTTTCCCAGTATGCCTCAGGTCTGAGCAGTGTTAAGATGCACAGAGCAGGTGTATGGCTTGTTAAGGTTGGTGTTTTTGCTTTGAAGTTATTGACTTTGTTCCTAACTGCATCACTAGGGCATTTCAACTTCTCTTCCCCAGATCACTTGAATGCCCCAATAATCTGGACTGTAAAAGCAAGTGTAATCTACTTCAAGGGTCCTCTGAGATTCATTCAAGTCCTGACACCTTGAGAGACTGCAAAGAACTTAGGCAGCATCACAGGATTCCTGGGAATAAAGAAGAGACAACCAAATTTTCCTCTAGTATCAAGAAAGGACTCAACGGGATATGGGCAAAATAAGTGTCACTCTCAATCTAGGATCTGTCTGTGGATACAAAGGTTTGATAATAAAACTTCCCTCCGTCCCACCGGCAAGAGTGACAGCAGATGCCAGGCATGCCGGTCACACCTGTGATCCCAGCAGTTAGCAGAGAGGCAAGAGGACTCCCATGCGTCCAAGGCCAGCCTGGGCAACATTGTGAAGCCATTCCCTAATCAGAAAAAGGGCAGAGAGATGGTTGGTGTTGGGTTTGGCACATGAGTAAACAACCTAGAAATGCACAAATGGAAGACAAACCAACGGAGGCTCCTGCTGTGACCTCAGGGCTCTGACAGCCTTTCCATACTCAGGACGAAGCCACATTTGAGATCTGACTCTTAGCACTGGTCCCTTGCATGAAACTGAAAAACATCGTCTTTCTGAATGAGAGTAGTCTACTTCCTCCCAGAGAACTTGCAGATCCCATTGGCATTGGCATCAGCCCCGTTTGTTGATCTCTTGGCCCCCTTTTTCCAGAAGACAAGATTTTAGGAATTTCCACAAGAAGCCATGTCTCCTTTGGCACAAATGGTGAAACTTGAAGAGGAAGCTACAGAAAGAATCACAGGGAGGACAGCTGACATTTGCATTGCTTTAAGGTTTACTGAGCACTTCTCTATGTACTCACCACTTCCCAGTATGCGGATAGGACACTGTGTGTTAGAGGTGATAGGGGTGAAACGTAAGCAGGTCACTAGTAATCATGGGGCTTTTATGTGGAGAGCAAATTTGGAGAATTCCCTACTTCAAACCTTTCATCTGATGAGTAGAGAAACAGATGCAGAGGAATTTAGTGAGTTGTCCAAACCCTCATAACCAGTTAGAATCAAAGCCAGGAGAGGAAATACGGTTTCAGGGCACAGGTCATGTACGGATAATGTAGACAGGAAGACTGGGCGTGGAAGCCAGGCTGCACTAGATTCTTTCTACTGCTCAGCCTTGAGCCATTCAAATGACAGTCAGATGTCTGGTCCCCAGAGCCTTCTATCATCTTAAAGCCCCGGAAGAGAAGGGAAGGGTGGAGTAGAGCACATGACGTTAAAAGTGCTTCATAGTTAGTTCCAAAAATCTCATTCTGGGCGAGAAGACCACGGTATGATCAGAAGCACAGCACAAGTAAGTAGATGCAACATGTCAGCACAGTACCCATACATACCCAGTACACATACCCAGTACCCAGTACACACACCCAGTACCCAGTATACATACCCAGTACCCAGTACACATACACAGTACACAGTACCCATACATACCCAGTACACATACTCAGTACACAATACACATAGCTAGGAGTGTTGAGTAGCTCAGAAGCTTTTACTTCAGCAGTTCAGCTCTGAGAGGCTTCTGTGGCATCTTGTCTTTTATACGCCTTGTTTGCCAAATATGTCTTGCTACCTTAACAAGTTAAAAACAAGCTCAACTAGGGATGAGGAACGCCAGAAAAACATGTTTTCCTAGAAAATAAAATAAAATTTTACTACATCTGCAACTACACCTGCCCGGACTTGCACGCCAGTGCAGAATCCAGCTCCTCGAGCCCTTACAACGAACCCCATGCTTTCCTATGCTTACTACCACCGGTGTTGGGCTCCTCCCATTGCATCTCTGGGGGCTCTATTTGCATTCTTTGGGAACACTGGGTTCTTGGCCAGGCTTCACATATCTCAGAATTAACCCTCTCTTCTCTCTGTTGCATGTTTGAGCACACTTAGCCGCCATTATCCTCCCTTGCCTCCCTGACCCCAAACCTAAGGCTAGTAGCATCAAGGGAGCCTCAGAGAGAAATAAGAGATTTTTTTTTCGTGGCAGTAAATACGAGTAATGAATGGCCCAGAATTGTGATTCAAAGAACCAACTCTACTAGGAAATGCAGAAAAGGCTGGAAAGGGGTGCTGGCTGGGCTCAAGAGAAAAGGGGTTATGCACCAAAGAAATGGAAGCTGATTAACAGAGTTACTCAAACTTCTGCTTATCTTGAACAGAAAAATAAAATTAGTGACAAGAAAAGGTAGAAAGCCAGAAAATGATACTGTAATGCATATTTTATGAGCATTTGTGCATGTGCAGTTACATGTTGTAGACACGCATATGGACACTGGAGGACAACCTCAGGTGGCATCCGAAAGAACATCCGACACCTCCTTTGAGACAAGGTCTTTCATTGGCCTAGAGCTCACCAATTAGGCTGCATGGCTGACCAGCATGCCCCAGTCCTCCTGTACCCACCTCCCTGGTGCTGGGAATATCAGCCACATCACCAGGCCAGGCTTTATGTATGGCTGCTGGAGATGGAACTGGGGTTCTGGTGCTAGGAAAGCAAGCTCTTCCCTGACTGAACCATCCCCAGCCCCTAGATATTGGGCTCCATGGAAGGTCAGAAACAGTGGAAGGGCATGGAGGTGGCTTAGTGAAGACAGTTTGCCCACAATACAGGAGAACAGACCAAAACCAAACCCAAAGAAAGAGCAATCTGGCTCCAGGCAAGTGCAGGCAACCGACTGGTCTCACCAACTGCTTCTGCCTTTCTTTCTTTCCCCACATGATCCTTTGCTTGTGGCTTGTGCCTCTCCTTATGTTTGCAACACCACACACACACACACACACACACCCTTTCTCTTTGTTCCAAAAATCTAGGAGGACTACTTCTAAATAGAAAAACTAGGCCTGACATTTTTAAACCACCCCTCCAGAAAATCCCCATACTCTGCAACTGAGCATAACCAGGGACATAGTTGGCAGTCCTTCAGCACAATGGACAAAGTTGTCCTCCAAAGAAGACCTAGCAGGCAACAAATAACCCTCTGGGATCGACGAATGGAAAGGAAAGAAAATAGCTGCAGAGGGGACAATATTCTGATGTGCATACATGTGTGTATGTGTCTATCTGTCTGTCTGTGTCTGTGAGTCTATGTGTGTGCCTGTGTCTCTGTGTGTCTGTGTGTATATGTCTATATCTCTGTGTGTGTCTCTGGGTGTCTGTCTGTACCTTTGTATCTGTGTGTGTCTGTGTGTGTGTCTTTGTGTATATGTGTGTGTGTGTGTGTGTCTGTATCTGTGAGTGTGTGTCTCTCTGTGTATGTGCCTGTGTCTGTGTTCATCTATGTGTGTATGTATGTGTCTGTATCTGTGTGTGTCTGTATATGTAAGCGTGTGTGTGAGTGTGTGTGTGTGTGTATGTGTGTGTGTGTGTGTGGTATTTTTAGATAGTTCTCTTTGAAGGCAAGGAATCTAGGTCAATGATTTATTGATGCACCTTAAATGGTATAAGAGGATTCTAAATTTTATGCAAGTTTAATTATGAATATGCATTTGATGCCACAGCTGCTTTATAATATTTTTCAAAAAACAACAAAAGAAGCACATCACCAAAACGGTCAAGGTTTGGGGAAATAGTGTG
Source organism: Rhynchomys soricoides (assembly GCA_019843965.1). Lineage (NCBI taxonomy): Eukaryota > Metazoa > Chordata > Mammalia > Rodentia > Muridae > Rhynchomys > Rhynchomys soricoides. Next base: position 7,174,246 of record JADRCH010000089.1, read on the forward strand.
TTCTAACATTTGGGTCTCTGTTCAGGGTGAGTGCTCCCCCTGGATGTTTCAGGGTGAGTGCTCCCCCTGGATGTTTCAGGGTGAGTGCTCCCCCTGGATGTTTCAGGGTGAGTGCTCCCCCTGGATGTTTCAGGGTGAGTGCTCCCCCTGGATGTTTCAGGGTGAGTACTCCACCTGGATGGCCTACCATGCTTTCCTTTCCTCTGCAGGTCAAACCAGGAGCAGCCCCAAATGTTAGTTAACTTTCCCAGGAAAAAAGCTGCACCCACAGTGAACATCTTACCAAGCTGCTTAACTGGTTAGAGCCTCAGCTACTGTGGAGAGGTTGGAATGTTGCAGGTCCAGAGATAAATTGTCTCAGGTTGTTAACCCCTTAAGTGGCAATTTATTGCCCACCTCTGTGTGTGACTACAGATCCTTGTGACTTTTAGTTAAATTTCTCTGGAATGTACAAACAACACCCTAGCTTCCCACCAAGCCAAAGCTGAGAATGCTGCCAGGCAGCACATAAGGAGACCTAAACCAAGGGCTTTCCTTTTCCTGTAACTGCTTACCTGAGGAACTCACTGATGTATCTGAAAAGTAGTTTAATTTATGACCTTTGTTCTGTCAGCATAAAAAACTACCTGGAGCTGGACAATGGTGGCACACACTTTTAATTCCAGCACTTGGAGCAGAGGCAGCAGGACCTCTGAGTTCAAGCCCAGCCTGGTCTTCAGAGCAAGTTCCAGGATAACCAGGGCTACACAGAGAAACTTTGTCTTGAGACAAACAAAACCAAAAACTAACTGGAACTGTTCCCATGTTGAAACCGGTATTCACTGTAACCTAAATTTGTGTTCTCAGGTCATGATCATATTTGGCTCCAGAATACATTATCTCTTATTCCCTTTGAGGCAAGAGTGGTGTGTTTACTTTACATCATCACAAAGCATTTTTAAAAGAACCCCAACTTTACTGCATTTGTAGTGGGACACTCCAATAGTTTCTCTGGTCATGTGTGGCAGCTACCTCCGCTGTATCAATATGCCAGCAGTAGAAGTGGGATCTCCACGAGTTTTCTAAACAAAAAGCACAGCCACATCACTCATGAATTAATTGTTTAAAACCCTTGATATTCCTGGGGAGGAACAGCATTCGATTCCTCTGGAAATACACTCCGCAGTGTTCTGGCAGCTTCCTGTGACTTTCTATAACCCAGTGTAGAGTGAACATCCTGATCCAGGCCCTCTGTGTGCACATTTCCTGTTAACGCCTTGTGGAGTGCACACTGGAAAACACCAACTCAAGAGAATGGAGTTTGACACTGTTTCCAGGTCCACATCAGAGGCTCCTTGTGCTTGCAGCCTTAGGTCTCCATTCTTATGATCTTCTAAAGTTCGAGATCAGACTCCTGATGTGGGAGCTAGGGACCAAAGTCAGACTATCTGCAAGACCAGTGCGAATTCTTAACCACTGAGCCATCTCTCTAGACCCCCAAAATAACCTCTGAGTTGGCAGATGATGTAAGAATCTGCTTCTAGGCAGCCCTTGTCTGTATTTTAACCAGGAGGTTATAAAAACTGCATTGCAGTTTTTGCTCATAAGTCTCCTTCTCTTAGGCACCCTATAGAGCAGCAGTTCTCAACCCGGGGTCAGTTCACAGGGGTCACCTAAGACTATCAGAAATCACAGATATTTACATTACAACTCTTAACAGTAGCAAAATTACAGTTATGAAGTAGCAACAAAAATAATGTTATGGTTGGGGGGCTCAGCACAAGATAAGGAGGGTCACAGCATTAGGTTGAGAGCCACTGTGTTAAAGGCCTCAGGAAGAGGGTCAGTAGGTAAGAGTACTTGCTTTTTATGCAGAAGGCCAGAGTTTGATTCCCAGCACCCACAAGACAGCTCACAACTTTATGTGACTCCAGTTCTCAGGGATCTGAGACCGTCTTCTGACTTCCCTGGACATCAGGCACACATGTGGTACACACACTTACACACAGGCAAAACACTCATACACACTGAAAATAAATCTTAAGAATCTTACAGAGATATAAGACAGGCATTAAGGCGCTGAGAGGAACCGGCACTGCAAAACTTTGTCAGCTTTATGCATTGTGAGTACATGTGCTCAGAGCCACAAAGACTGGCTGCCTAGTGGTCATAGACGTTGAATGGACTGGTTTACTTGAAACTATAGAACTGCTTTGAAACCAAAGTTTACCAGGCATGAATGATCACGTGACCTTAACAGACCAATGTGACTTTCTTCAAAGGATCGGTTATTCCCCCAAAATACTGTTACCTTCTAGAAGTAGATCTCCTACCTCAGAGTGCTGACTCTAGCTCTCTTGAAAGATGCCTGAGTCACTAGCAGCCCTGAGCAGCTTTCCCAGGGAAGACTACAGGCCTGAAAAGACATTTAAAAGTACTGCCTGTGAAATGGCTCCAGCTCTTGCACAATCAGTAGGGAAGTAGCCTGGGGTGGTACATTAAGACCGACCTTGTTTGCTTTCTGAATCCTAAGTCCAGGAAGCCTTATAAAATTTCCGCAGGCAGAGAGAAGGGGGGAGACCTATTTGAAAGTAGAGGCTGCAGGTCTCGAGGGAGCAGGGCCAGCAACAAGCTAGGACTTGTTTCATGGAAAAGCTTGTTCCCAGCCACAGTGGTGGTGGTTTATGTGACCTGGTAGCCAGGGAGGACCGCGTGTCCAAGCAGGTTGTGCTTGGCACAGTCTCTGCCTCATATAAGAAACCTTTTAAAATCTTATCTACCCTTTGCTCCTTAGCCGAATGAAATCTAAACAGGGTACTTCCCAGACGAACTTTGCTCGACAAATAAAATCCCCACTTTGAGTGAGTTGCCTCACACCCACTGTCCTTGGTCTCCTCTCCTGGAAACGTACAGACGCATGGCACCTTTTGCATTAGGGCGAATGTTCCAATTAAACGAAATAAGTAAGGTTCTTAGTGGGAAGCCTGACAACACCTTGTAAACACTTGTAATACCTAGTAAATAATAATGTTTGGTTGTTATCGGTATTGACTTCTCGAATCTTGAGCCTTCGGAGTTGAGTGATTTTCCCCCTGGCTGAGCCAGGGTGGACAGATCCCACCATCCCCTAGCTGTCTATGTAGCCTCATGCTGGCCTCTGGACTCAGTTCTGAGTTTTGGCATTGGTTCCTCCATTGGAATCGTGGATTTCTGAAAGGTCAGACCTTGGTGCTCGTAGGTGCTTGCCAATAAACGTTTGGTAAAAGAGTAAAGGAACAAATAAAACGTCTAAGTTCCCAACAAGCGCTATCTGGGGCTCTACTTAGGGTTCACTTCTGGGTTTGGCCCAGGGCATCCCTGTCATTTGCTGGGCCTACAGAGAAGTGCTCAGAGAAAAATAGTACAAGCAACCCTCGAGACGGTCGCAGCTGAAGCCTTACTGTGCTGTGAACATGCAAAGAGAGGGACGGGGGTCCTTCTCTCCTCTGCAGGCCCATCCCAGGAATGGCAGGAAACTGAAGTTCTCAAGGGCCCCCAACCACACTGGGGGCCAAGCATTATGATCAAATTGACACACCCAGTTGGTCTGGGCTGAGGCAGAATTGAATGTTCTGGCTCAGCCCAAAGGCCAGTCTTCTTCCAACTAGCGAGCCTGCATCACTGGGGTGAGGCCTGCTTCAGAGGAAGAGCTGACAAAAAATAAAATTAGGGTTGCAACAAGCTGCACAGGAAGTCGTGGGTCTGGGAACCAGAACAGAACACAGTTGTTAAGGTGACTCGCCACAAGAAAAGCTCACCGACAGCAGACTGAGCCAAACCTGAAGTCTATTTGCATGCAGGAGCTCCTTCCTTTGAGGGTAAAGCCTGAATACTGCTGTTGTTGGGTAGGTCTAGGCTCAGGGCCACCAGCACCAGAACACTGGATTGATCATCAACAAGTGACCTCTCTAAGACTCACTTTCCTTATCTGGGAGCCACTGGGAGAATTACAGAAGACATGCATATGCTAAAAGTAAAAATTGACATAAAAACATTTTCGTCATTATTAAACACTAACAGGGAAAAAAGCCACGGTCTGTACAATCTTACCATAGACATAACACTCTCTACAGATGCACACATGCACGCGCACACACATAGACACACACACACATGCATCAAGCACATATGACATACAGTTGCACACACTGTACAGACATCTCTCTGGGTGTCTCTGTCTCTGTCTCTCTGTCTCTCTCTCTCTCTCCCAGTTGAGCTTTGACACTTATGAAACAGCAATTATACTGTTCTCCCGTTGGCTGTTTGTTCCCTAACTAGAAACAGATTGTCTCCCACTCAACCGCTTCTGGACCACAGTTCCTCTAAATGTAGGTCTGCTCACGATGATTTTGTTTCCCTTTTTTCTATCCATAGTCATTAGACATTCTTATGTGGGTGTCCTGTGCAGCCTTGGACTTTTCCTTAGTTCACAAGTCTAGGAATCAAGGAGATACTTAGAGGAAAAAATTCATAAGGACTCTGCCACTTACTGGCTACTACGTGCCTAGCCCGATACAGTGTCTTTGTGTCTTTGCCAAACCCAGAAAAATGCTGCTGTTATCCTCCTTGTACAACAGATAAAGAAACGAAGGCCAAGAAGTTAAAAAAAAAATAAACAGAAACCAAACCAACTTGCCTAATTCCACCCAAGCAGTGACAGTCAGGGCCGGGATCTAAGCCATCGATTAACATGGGTTTTCTGCTGTCTTCTGCTGCCTTGTGACACAAAACCTAGTTTAAGCAAAAAAGGAATCCCTTATCCTTTGCCCTGAATACTGCCCAGACCATTTTTCTTTCATAGTTCCACTTAGGCTTTGCTTGGCCCAACACCCCCCACCCCCCTTAACTCTCTCAGAGTGAAAGATTCACAGACTGAAGACCCTCCATTTTCCTTGTCCCCTAGCACCATGGCCAACACAAACTCCTCACCAGAAAACGACAAAGGATCTATGTGATGCTCAGTTAGCTGCCCAGGTCATCTGTGTAAAGCCACAGCTGGGGTAGCTGGGCTGCCGGGCCTCAAACAGGCAGAGTTTATAAGCAGTTTCTCCAGCCACATAGCTGAAGGAATGGACTGCGGCCAGCTGCTGCCTGCCTGGGTGCCTAGACCCTCCCAGGCTTGGCCAGCCAGAGCCTTTTTCTGGGAAAACAACAAATTCCCCCGATTCTCCAGTGTGGAGTTATGGGCTCATTCATGGGAGGAAAAAGAAGGGGGGCTTCTATGTCAGAGAGAGTCTAGCTTAAATCCCAGCTCTCCTACCTGACTTCTCCTGGCCAAATATTGATCCTCTTGGTTATAAATGAAGCTAACCACACTGACTAACTGTCCAGCCCTGGCTTTCTGTCTCCTTGTCTTTTGGAGACACTGAGGTACATGACACTGAGGTCTCTGTCTGCAGTGTTCTCTGGGCAAGCTAGAGTGGAGGTGTCCTTCCTGCCATGGAGAATGTGGGTGCCTGGCTGCACGTCTAATGGTGAACCCAACCCTGTGGCTTTGTTCCTGGTTTTCTTCTACTGTACTGAGCATCCCACAATAGAGAGTATGTTAAGGCTTTGGGTACAAAGATAAGCAGAGGCCTTACCCTGAAGGAACACACAGATTAGACCAGCAGGAAAAATACAACCCACAAAAATAGGTATCATGAGTGGTTACAAGTAAAGAGTACATTAGGAGTGACAGATCAAAGCCTAGGAAGGGTGACAGCAAAGAGGGGACTCAAAGCTGGGGAGGGAGGGAAAGCCACAGCTAATCTCTCATGATCTTAAGTGATAGGTCAGACATGAGAGGACCAATGGAGAGTCAGCAGCTCAGGGCCATAGGGGTTGGAGCACGTGGAGCCTTCTGTCAGCCCTCTTTAGAATTTTCCGAAATGGGAAAAACAAAAGCAAAACAAAACAAAATAAAATTAAAAAAAAAGAATGAATGAAACAGTTCAGAATTTGAAATACCAAAAAATGTGCAGCCACCTAAGACTATTGCTTGTTGCTGGCCAGTTTGGTAGCCTTGTGCCTGCTTTCTTCTCTGCCCTCTCACCCGGCCGTCTCCCTGCATGAGAGATCTGAAAGTGAGGGCTATCACATGTAGAGAGTCCTTTCTTAGTAGACAGACAGACTCCCTTGGGGCTTTTACTGCCCTAGCAGCTTGTCTTGGCCCAGCTCTCCACATTCTAAGAAGTATAAGCCTTCTGGGGACAGGATGTGTCAGTGACAAGCAGCTGGTTTCAGTTGCATGGGCTGTGTGTTCTTGTGTACGTGTGTGTGTGTGTGTGTGTGTGTGTGTGTGTGTGTTCCAGACTAGGTGTTTTGCAGCTGATTTCTGCCCTGGGTCCAATTGTGCAGCCCTTAGCACATGACTACCTAGAGAAGATAAACTTGAATAGTCCCCTGCCGAGCCCAGCCTCAACAAACCAGCACTCTAGAGGTAAACACAGCAATTCAGAAAACTCTAATTCTGGAAGAGGCAGAGTCCTGCCTTATCAGCAGAAGGGATCCAGGTGGATAGTGGAAGTGAACCAAGCTTACCAGAGACACAGGGTCTACATCTGGCCTGTGTTGCTTGACAAACAGTCCAGGAGGATTCTAGGGAGCTCTGCTCCAGCCAAGCATCCCCATGGGTCTCAACAGGGCCCAACCTCAGGAGACAGAGCATGGGATTGAGAAAGGCATTATTGTGTGTCACTCGCTTGCCTTGTGTTCTTACCTGAGTCAAGTCCCACTGGTATGCATTCTTCAGCTGTAAAGTGACAGTATCTCATCGCTGTGAAAACCAGGAAGAAAATCCCCCCTCAAAGACTTGTGAAGGAGCAAGAGAGAGAACCCCCATCACCTCAGTCCTTACTCAGACAAAAGCCCCGTTAGGTTTGCCCCTGGAGAAGGTGCTTTCTTTGTTTACATACTGACAATAGGCTTGGTTTTCTGGCTTCTGACCATTGGTGACATGTGATTATTACACTAGTTTGGCTGCTGGAGATAAACACACTGATTATCGATGGACATGTTAAAAGGTAAAAGGAAGGAAAACAAACTGTAGAGAAGAAAGACCCTGAAAAGCAACAGGACCAGTTAATCCTGGGACAAACAGGTCTATACACACAAGTCCCTGGGCCATGCAGTAGGATGATTGCTCTGAAGGCTTTGAGACATTTCTAATGGTGGCCCTGCAGAGTTAAACAAGGCCATGCTCTGCAGAATGTTATTTTAAAAAACAAATTATCTTCAAATATTTCCACTTATTAAAGTTCGAGTATTTAAAGGGGAAACTCTCCAGTGTTGACCTCCAGACCCAGGAAGCAGCAAGCCTCTTCCACAGTGCTCTGATCAGTTAGGTCAGCTGACTGCATATCAAGTACGTCGCAGGGATCCTACAAAAAGTCTGAGACAGAGACATTACTCAAAAGGAATGAAGGCAACCCAAGCTAACCACTGGGGTTCGGATGGGCAATCACAATCTTGCCCAACATATCAGATGGTCCAAACGAGCATGTTCCTTGATCAGTTGGCCCAGGATGCAAATCTATTTGACCTTTACTCATGGTTTTAGAGGGTGAATTTCCTCCCAACACAGGTGGTTTACCCAGTATGGGAGGAGAGGGGGCAGATCAGGAAATAAGATTTGTGGCCAGACCAAACACCTAGGTTCAATGGGTTGATCTGTTGTCATTACATCTGTGTGAATCCTGTGGGTTTTTAGAGAAATGGAACCAGTTGAGCAGGTGTCTCTGTTGTGTATCAAGCCCAGTGTTTGAGAGCAAAAAATACCAAACTGCCCAGGGCTGCCCTGGACAATCTCCAGCCTTCTTGCCAAGGCAGCTAGGCTAGTGGGAAGTCCTGGTCATAAAAACACCTTCAAGACCCTTTTTCTCTAAATATATTTCAGTGTGCAGATAAATATCATTTATGTACAAGAACATAAAAATACAAATAAAAAGATAGAAAATTTAGAAACATCTGCAACTCCATTATAAATAACCAGTTACCACGTATATTAATAACCACTGTTAACAAGCTGTCATGTCATACATATAAATGAGTGCATTAATGAGATTTTTTTTTTTTTTTACTCAAAAATAAAAATCTTCCAGAAGGGCTGAAAAATGCCACCTTCAGGGCAAGACACAGACTAGGCAATCATAAATCATAGCAGCTGCAGATGCCAACACTTGTAAAAGGATGGACCCATCAGTAGTCTGGAATGCACAGGGGAGGGTATTCAGGGGTCCCTAACCCTCACTGTTGCGCTCTTGGCTACTGATAGATTCAAGGAGAAGGGAGATCACTGCCTTCAGGAAGATCAGGCCACTGATGGCACCAGTAGGCACTATTAGATGGTTCTGATCCAGTAGGTGATAAAACCAACCCGGAAGGCATTGAACCTAGGTAAGGGATTAGTCAGGATAAGGGCAACAAGTCTGGTCCTTTGTGGTCTCCACGTTTTCAGGGAGAAACCCTCACCTAAACTGGGTGTTTTCCCAAAGGAAAAAGAGCTTTGATAGAACTGCAGGTGCCTTCATAATTGCCCCAGCCTCTGGCTCCTGTAACAGGGGAATGGGTTGGAAAGAGAGCAGGCACTTCAGAGGGATGGAGGAAGAAGAGATGGGGTATGGAGAAAGTAAAACCGTGCTGTGTAGATGTATGACATCATCAGATAACAAAATCAGTTAAGAAACCTCTCCCTTAGAGATGAGAAAAGCAGACTGTGACTATCCCGCCAACCTGTATCTTCCCGTATTCCCAAATACAAACTCCTGTGTGCTAAACACATGCAAGTACATAAATGAAACTATAGAAATATTGCAAGAAAACTCAGGAAGCAGCTTGCATAACACGAGGATGAAGAGGCCGCTTAAGCAAGACAGGAAGCCCAGAAGCAGACTTGAACACTGGAATGTTCTGAATTCCTCCATGATGAGAGACAGCGCAGACCAAGTTCAAAAACAAATGCCAGGCTTGGGCAAGATATTTTCAGCTTTCAGCAGACAGAAGATTAACACTTCTCACCAAGCACAAATGCCTTGTGCTCACTACAGTCAGACTCTGACATCCACCCCCTCCTGGGTGCTTCAAAACATTCTCTCTCTCTCTCTCTCTCTCTCTCTCTCTCTCTCTCTCTCTCTCTCCTCAATGGATAGATTTCTACACTGTTCAAAGAGTGCCCAACTTGAACATCTGAAAGGAAAACTAACTGTAGAATATGAATAAAGAATTCAGAGGAAAAGGCAATGGTTAATAAACACACACGCAAAATGTTCAACCTTTCTGTTATAAGGGAAATAAGAAACTTCAAAAATTAATAGAACCCAGTGCTGGCAGGAATACATAGAATCGAGTGTTCATACACTGCTCTTGTGAGTTCAGATCAGCACACTCTAGAACAAGCCGATTTGGCAGGCTCTTCTAGAATTTGAAGTGTATCTACTTTTTGACCCATCAATAACACTTTTGAGATATTGAAATTACACAAATTCACAAGCATATGTATGTTCACTTCAGCTAAATGAGCAAGCAGACTCTTCATCAGTAGGTTGTGTGAATATCACAAGTTAGGAAACACTAGTCAACGAGGATATCACATTTTGTGAGTATGGACTTCGATCTCATGCGTATGACATATCTTTGGATGTGATAGAAACGAAACGTGCTTTTTACCTATCTGTATCAACACAAGCCTTGGAGAAAACCTGGAAGTATTAGAAGCAAAGTATTGATGAAACACATCTGGGGATGGGGAGTTAGTTGGAGAAGAGATGGCTTTTCTCTATCTTCTTAAAAGGTTCATTCATTATCTTGACTTGAGACATACATCTAACTTAGAGAAGCTATCATGTGTGGGGCTTAGGAGATGGCTCAATGGATAAAGGGCTTGCTGTGCAAGCAGGAGGAGGTACATTTGGATCCCCAGAACCCACATAATAGCTGGGCACAGCTGCACACATCTATAACCCCAGCACTGATGGAGCAGAGGCCGGCAGATAACTGGCCAACTCATGTAGCTGAGCCAGTGAGCTCCAGGTTCAGGGAAGGAATGTATCACAAAAAATCTGCAGGGGAATGATAAAGAAAGGCACTCAGTGGTGACCTCTGGCCTCCACATGCACACTTATGTATGTATGTGGACATGCATGAGTGAGTACAAGTGTGCTGCTTATATACATGCATATATACCACATACATACACATATACACTTATACATGTAGATATATACACACATATATATATGCACATAAAACGTGCACATTTACACATACCAAGCTGTTACTTGCCAATTGACAAACCACTAAGAGACAAAACCTGGACCCTAGGTAGCATTCTCTTGACCCCCAAGCCTACCTTCACCCCACAATGCCAAGCCACTCCCAGGGTGGCTTAGGAAAAATAGCTTACATCCTTCCACCTAGCTTCTTAAGGACCCGCTCAGGCAGGGGTCAGTCTGTAATCAGCCCTTTGGCCATTCCCTGAGTGGCTTCTGATAGCAGTGAGCTAGGATGTCCTTGGTAACGCTACTCTTCCAACCTGATTCCCTGTCACAGGAGCTTCAGAATTATATGGCATGTGCTGGGGTGGTCATGGAGGTACCCAGATGTTCTTTCAAGGCTCTGTTTCCCTTGAAAACATATTCTCTACTGCAAAACTGGAGAGCATGTGGAGACCGTGCCACCAACTGATGCTGCCTCAGAGCAAGGGCTCATGGTTCCAGTGGACTGTGACACCTGTTTCTCCTGCGTTTCTTCAGTTAGAGCAGAGGGTGAAAATGTAATAAACTTTATCATCATCCTTTCTGAGAGGACCAAGAGAGATTACCATGTACACTCAAGGCCACAAGTGCAAGTAGCAACATACCCAAAGGCCTTTGCACTGAGAGGACCACTCTGCACCCTGCTGTACTAAGCCACCCTGGAGCCCAGAAAGCTGGGGTGTCAACTTAGCCATTCTCTCTAGAGAGTGGAGGGAAAGCCACTGACCAGACAGAGTCCTACATACTTGTTTTTCCTGTGCTGTACCACCTTTGGCTGATTCTCTGGCCTCCTGCCTGAACCAATATCACAGCGCCACCCCATCCTGGTTGACATTCCGGACTTGGCTTCTTCCCTGCTGGTCTCGTGGTTCTCACCTGATCCAATCTTCCTTGTACACCAGGAACTGCTCCAACAGATCCCTTCTGGGAAGACACACCCTGGCCAAGACCACCCAATGACAAGCTCACACACGTAGAGCCCCGAAGCTCTTAGGGGTCATTTAGCCTCATCAACCTATCCACAGGCACACAAGAGCCAGCCAGTTTCCACCCTCCTAATCTGGAGGGTGGGCTCCCCAAGGACAGAAGCCATAGTGTATTTCGACTCAGAACCCACAGGACTTCCTACAAGGACTAGACAAATACTGGATGAACCTATTTACACCCCCTCTTCCTTGCCACATATGACTCCCAAGGATGCTGCAGATCCCCCCACTTAAGTGTAGACTGGCAAAGTTTTCCTAAAAAAAAAAGAAATTAGTAAATATTTTAGAGTTTGTGAGTCTTCAGAGTTAAAAGTCAATGTAATTATCTAGATATTCAAAAAGCAAAAGGGAAAGAGATTTCTATGAGATGGGGTTTTTTCCAGGTTTTTTGTTTTATTTTGTTTCTGTTTTTCAAGACAAGGTTTCTCTGTGTCACCCTGGTTAACCTGGGATTCACTCTATTAGAACAGGCTGGCCTAGAACTCAGAGATTCACCTGCCCCTGCCTCCCAAATGCTTGGATTAAAGGCGTGCACCAACACCGCCTGGCTAGATGTTTTAAAGAGAAAGGTTTCATAGAGTGCAGGCTGGTCTTGAACTCACAGACACATGCTTCCATACCCGTTCATGCGGAACTGGAAATTGAACTCAGGACTTTGTGAATACACATTCTACTGTGTGAACTACATCTCCGGCCCTCTAAGAGATTTGTATTGGCACGGTTAAAAGTATAATAATAATTAAGAATAGCTGCTTATAATACAGGTCTCCTAATGAGGAAAATTAACTTTCTTTTGAGGACTAATGTTTGGCCTAGCTGGGATTCAAAGAAAGTGTTTCCCATCATTAAAATCCCCTTCAAATGTTCATCTATGTAACAAAATTTTATGTTACATCTTTGAAAGAAGCAGTTGGATTTAACATAATATCCATACCATAATATCCATACCATAATATCCATACCATAA